>JAJLSG010000021.1:0-22426 GCA_030567495.1 Ambrosiozyma neoplatypodis | reverse complement strand
GGGAAACAGAGAGAAGGAGAAACTCGATCTACCTATCTATGTACTTCAACTAAAAAATAATTCAAATTTTAAAGGTTCAAGTTCAAATTAATTAATTAATTTAAGTACGGGATCATTTTGATGCGTGTTTAATACTGTTGAACAATAGAACCCTCGCAAACAGAAATTATAATTCGTTAATTTGAGTGATTCAGCTACCGAGTTACCAAATTATATAAATGCAGCTAATTAATCGTCTAATTACAATTCCAAATGAGGTATATAAATTAATTTAATAATAATTAATCAATTCAAATATGTATATAGCTATAATCTAGAATATTGACTCTATTATTGAGAGATCGAGGATCGAGGATTCTGCGAATTTTAAATTAGATAATTAGGGATCAAAAAGAAGGAGAATTAAGGAGAAGACTTAATTTGAAATCGATTTTGGTCAATTTCATGTGAAAACTTCTATATACGTACGTATAGTACATGTACGTGTATCACACAGCTATATACGTATATACATGTATACAGTATGCATATATGTATACAGAGAGAATTAATTAATTGTTACGATTTGTAGCTAGTACTAATAGAGTTGTTTTTTAACAATTATAATTTATAACTAATTTAATTAATTTATAATTCCATTATATAAAATTTGTTAATTTGGATATACATGTGCATGTATATACAATATATGTATATTAATTAATAATTATACATTTTGTAATTGGTTTTTGAAATAATTATTAAATTTAATTGATTTACATGTACATGTATATCATTAAATTATAATTTTAATTTTTAATATATAATTAAACTTATTTAAGTATATACATATGCCATTAATATTGATAACAATACATATATGTATATATCTTTAAATTAATTTATCATTCTTTAAATTTTGAATTATAATTTATAATTAATATATTTTCAGCGGTTAAAAATTATAACATATATATATATACAATGTATACATGCATGTTACAGTATGTATCAATGTATGCAAAGAAAGGTCGATTAACCGAGATAGCAGTGTTGGAGAGTTGGCGTAGACGTAACTTCAACAGGTCAACGGCCAATTAAAGGGAACTATGTATATATATAGCTATATATAAATTGTACTGTACTGATCGATCTATATATACATCGATCATTATAAATAGACGACCACTCTTTTTAATGAACCACCATTTCGATATTGACGACCTCTCCTATATTGCATGATTTTGACTATATTAGTCTATATACATGTACAATCTTAATTATACGATATGTATCGATATAAAAATTCAATTTTTTTTTAATTAATTATACGTATACGTACATGTATATACTTATATAGATCAATCAGTTTTGTCAGTTGTGTACATATACGTATATATCACATTTCACAGTTAAGTCCTACATCAATCACATATATTATATATTAATTATAATTTAATTCATATACATAATGGGCCAATTAAAGGCCGACCGGACAGACCTCATTATACATGCATGTATTTCTAAAATTTTCTATTTAATTAGTATTTTTTAATTTTACAGTTTTTTTTTTTTTTTTTTTTTGAATCATAAGATTCATAACTTAATTATATAGTGGATGGAATATTTTCTTAACAAACTAAACAATTAAAGACATGTGTAATTAATGACTAGAAACAAATAATGCTATACATGTATACAGTACGTACATGCACTTAATTAACTATATACATGTATTTCTGTCTTTATATATAATTTTTCTTATAATTATAAAAAATTAAAACAATATAAATTAAGGAGAATTTAACTTAAAAATCTCGGTTTTAGGGTTAATACGTACATATATGTACATAATTTATGAATTATATATAAAAGATATATATTATAGTTAATTGATTGATTCGATTCGATCTACAATTTCACCTAGCGCTATATACATATTTACAAGTTGCAATTAACCTTTAGTTTATATATTGGATTTTGAGCTGAAATTGAGCAGCTATATATAGTATAGTATTAATTTATACATACATATGCAATTGATTTATAAAATTAAATTTAAGCTATATATATTTAGAATTATAATCGGTCTGCATTAATTAATTTGACTGAGTTTGACTCTGCAATTATATATATAATTTAATTAATGCATGAAATGGCTCTCTGCAGATATGCATGCTAGCTGCGCGTTTATACAGGAACAATATTCGGAAAAAACTAGAGATCTTCTTTGATGAGCCGCTATGCAAGAGTGAACCTGCGTTGTTGATTTTTCATTTTTAACGATTTCTAAGTTCTATATTAAAATTTCTGTTTTTTGCCAGAACTCTGCTGTCAATTAGAATTACACTCCATATATACATATACATATACATAGTGCTGCGTCCTTTATATTTCTACATTTAGCAAATTATATCTTAATGAACGTATATATATAATTAAGTTTATATACATATAACAGAAATTACAAAATAACAGCTTAAATTACCTGGTAGGCTCGATTAAAGTTTGAATTCGTTAACCGTTATAAAGGTTAAATATATAAGATTGATATACATGTATATATTTGGTAAATAGCTGTATATACATCATAGTACATGTATACGAAGTTTATGAATCATTAAGAAGAAAATATTGAAATATTTCTAACGACTATATACATGTACGTATAGGTATACTTCAAATCTAGAATCCAAGAACAAAATACTCCTGTATAAGTATAACTTTCTGGTATCAATATATTTCCTTTTCCATAATACGTATATATACACCTTGATTTAATAAATCATATGCGGTGGAAAGCAACTCTTTAATTAATTAATAATTAATTAAATATATGTTTTTAATATATATTATCAAACTTAATATAGACAATTAAGCCAATTTCCAAAAACAATAGAAATAATAATAAGAGATCGATATCGATCATTTTGAAAAAATTTAAACTAAAAAATTAAATTCAACATATACATGTATATAGGGAAGCCAGAAAATATATTATCAATTTAATAATATCAATAAACAAAAAAAAAATAAAGAATTAATCAACCTTAGAAATCATACACAATTAACATAATTATAAGGAAATAAACCTTCAGTTCCATCATTTAGTTTAATACCCTTCCACCAACCAGAATGATTTCTACTAATAATTTTAATTTCATCTCCAATTTGAAAAGATAGATCACCAGGCTCAATACCTTTATATTCAAAAACTGCAGTCGCAATACTACTATCTTTTTCTTTTTCTTGTTCATAGTCATTGATAATTGATTTGGATGTATTTGGTGCATGGTTAAAATAGTATGAACTTGCAGTATCTGAGTTTTCATTTGTTGAAATTGTTCTTAAAGAACCATTACCATTAAAGTTTGAAGTAAATGCAATTCTAGTAAAATTGGCAATTTTTAAATTCAAAACTGATTCATTCACAGTATTCTGTTTCATTTGTAATAATTTAATTAAATCTCTAAATCTCAGAATTGAAATATCAGAATCACTTGAGTTACAATTTTGTGAAGCAACATATAATTCATAAAAAACACGTAAAACACAGTAATAAACATACAAGGAAACTTGTTGCATAATGGAAATGGATAAATTAATAAAGATTGGTAATTCTAGTTTTAATTTATTGGAATATGAATCATATTTTAATTTTAATTCTTCAAGTTTTTTTTCAATTTCAAATCTCCTTTTATGTTCTCTTGCAGATAAATCAGATTTTGAATTTAAGTAATTAAAATCTTTTTCATTTGATTCTAATGAAGATTTGGTTTGTTGTAATTCACCGATCGACTTATTAACAACTTTAAAATATTTTAATAATAATTTAATTCTTTCTTTTGTATGAATATCAAATGCAGTTATATTATAATTAATTGATTCATGAACTTGTTTATGTTGTTTAATATAATTAGTTGAATTATTATATAGGTTGAAAGCATGACTTGGCTTTTTTAGTAATTCAACTTCATTCAAAGAAGAAATGGATTTAAACGAATTACCAATATTTAAAGCAGTTGAAATTAATTTTGAAATTGAAATTCTATATTTTAAAGATTGTTCTTGTAAATTTTTAATTTGTTTTTCGATGAATTTAGATTTTGAAATTAAATCATCTAGTTCTGAATCTCTTGATTGAATTGAAGATGGATTAACTTTATTGATTAGGATACGTGAAGCCTATAGAAGAAGTAATTAATTAGTATTTCATGTTTTAATAAATAAATGTAAAAGAGATAGGTCATGGGATACCTTAGTAACCGAGTTTGTAACTTCATTCCAGTCAGGCAAAGTCAGCTTGGTGGACATGGTGTGATGGTATGATTGAGCAGTACTAAAGAAAAAGAAGGGATATATCATATATATCATATATATCATATAGGTTGGAAACACAGTTCTAACAAAAGCCAACCACTCCTGGTGCACCGATGCCGAATTCCGAGATCCGATCTGATTTCCAGCCTAACCCAAAGAAGATTCTACTTGACTACTGGAATCACAATGAAGAAACAAACACTAAAAGTTTGAAGGCGTAACATGAATATCAAATCAAAAATGCATGTTTCATATCCTGTATTCCTTAATTTGAGCTCAATTCAATTCCTTATACGTATATGAATCATGACTACTGATTCAGATACATTGCTACGTGGAAGAGATCAAACTAATCAAACCCCAACTCAAGTCCCGAGACAATTACAATTCGACTCTTCACTTCCTTTAACTAACGCTCAAAGAGCAAGACTTAGGTTATCTGATCAAAATTTAAATAATTTAAATTCAAATTCAATAGATTCTTCAAGCAGTATTATTAATATTAATGATTTTAACAATCATCAAAAATTTACAAGTGGAATAACTAAACAACTGAATTCATTAGATAAAAATAACTATACAACAAATTCAATTATACAAAATAATAATAATAATAATAATAATAATAATAATAATAACAATAAGACTTTTAAATTTCCTAATAATCCTCCTTCTACTTCAAAAGAACAACAACCTAAAGCTATAATATCTTATCATTCAAGAAACGCTTCTCATGCCTCTCAAACTATTGTTAGTTCTGAATCAACTGATTCTTATTTAATTAAAGCAAATATAGAGAAAACACATCAGTTATTAGAAAACAAAACTAATAATATTTCACAATTAGCTTTAAATAAATTACAACCTCATATAAATCAATCAGAAACAAGAACAGATTCTCAAGCTACAATAAAAAATGATAATAGAACACATTCAAATAAAACTGAAACTGAAACTGAAACTGAAATTCCTCTTCCAACTCAAAACGATAATGACAATAAACCAAGAGTTTATGGACATGCAAAAAGAGCTTCAATAGTTATTGATAATACTAAATTGAAAACATTGGATCAATTCATAGATCCATCTTTAGTTAAAATCAATGAAAGATATATTAAAAGCAAAAACAATGATCAATCTAAAATAAAAATTAAAAATGAATCTGTAATTGATTATAGTGAAAATGTTGAAAACCCTTTTATTACTAAACGTTTTGAAAATAAGTTTCTTACAAAGGTTTCCAATGAACCCGAAACTAGAGTTGATTCTTTAACTAATACATATAATTTGGCTTATTTAAAAGAAAGTTTTACTGAAAATCGTGTTAATACTGAACCTCCATTTGACGTCGAAGATATTTATGAACCTGAAAATCAAGAAGAAGGAAATGACGAAGAGAAGAAAAAAGAAGTTAAAAAAAATGAAAATTCCAATTATAAAGAACTCCAAAATAAAAATGAAACTGAAGTTAAGAAAGCCCCAATCGATGATAAGCAAAAAGAGGTAATTAATAATAAAGCAGAAGAAATCTTTTTAGATGATTATTTTCATTCAAAGACAAATAATAAACAACTTCGAACACAAGAGATTCAACTATTATTCAAAAATAAAATTGCTCCTCAACACGGATCTAAATTATGGTATGATAAATATAAAGAAATTAACGCTCTTATAAATACAAATAGAGGCGAAATAGATAAAGATTCCATGGAAAATCTGCTTAAACAGGATTTAGTTTCAACAGTAGAAGGTAAAAATTTAGAAGAAAAATTAGCTCATGAATTAATTCAAATGAAAATAAATAATACACGTCCTGCTATTCAATCAATTGCTCGTGTTTTACCAATTATGCAATTGAATAAACAACAAGAGATAACATTAAGAGATTTAGAGGAAAGAAGAAAAGAATTAGAACAAAATGAATTAATTTTTAGATTACAGCAAACTGTTACTGGTGGTTCACCTTCACGTTCTCCTAGTTTAGAACCTTCACATCAAGTTCCTACATTGGAAGACCTTCATCAAATAGCATCAAAGTCGCCATCTCATAAAATTGATAGAAGATCATTTACGTTATCATATAACGCTTTGGATGATTCATCACCACCACAATTTAGAAAATCATCAGATGATTTTAATGGAAATAAAAAAAGTTATATGATTCGTTCACTATCTGCTGTTGCTGATAAATATCTTCCTGAACAATTTAGAAGTAATAGTATAACAAATAATTCAGATAATGATATTGATTCGTTTACAAATAATAGATATCACTATTCAGGGGTTAGAAGAGGAGAATTCACCTTCACATCTAAATCAGGTGATACAAAAGGATTTTTAAAAGAATATGATCAATATTTAAAAAGAAGCCCAGGTAGAAAATATAATAAATATTTAGATGGTAATAATAAGTTTAGATTATATTCAAAATCAAATAATCTGTTAAATGAAATGTTTGTAAATGCTAAACCTGGGACCAAATATGCTGATGGAGCTATTTCTGATGAAGAAGTTATGGAGGATGAGGAACAAGGTGATAATTAATAAACTTTTTATTGTTTTATGTGTACTTTAGGGTTAATTGTTTATACTATACTTATATTAATGATATTATGATTTTGTAATTCTACTAATTCAACTTATTGTAGAGCAACTCCGAAGTGACGTGAGCTCGAGCGATAACATTCAACTTGATTGTAGTGACTCAACAACAAATACTTCTGAATAACCAACCACTATATCACAAATACTGCATCTTAATCCTAATAACTGCTTATCATATCCTAGTATACTATACAATATTAAAAATGGTTGAGAAGGAATTCACATATGCTCATGATACAAACCTTTTTTTCACTTGTTTTCCAAGTGGAGTAGCATCGTTATTATTTCAAATGAAAGGCTCTTCAATAACTGGTATTGGAGGTACTCATTCTCCTTTATCTGCAATAATGAAAGATGGTACACTCTACTATGATGACAAAACAGATTTTATAACTCCAGGTGAAGAAAAAGAAGGTACGGTATTTAAAATGGTTATTTACAATGAACCAAGTGATAATTCATTACGGATTGATTTCCATAAATTAAAATTAGGTCCAGATGATCAAAATGAACATTGGAAAACAATGTTAGATTTTGATAGTATTGTTAATCCAAATGAAGATATTGGTGACTTACTTATTAAATATCATGAATTTTTAAAAAATAGTTCGAATATCCCTGATTTAGTTTTCATTGGTGAACTTCCCAGTGACTCACCAAAAGATTTAGAAACTTGTATTGGTATATGCATTTTCAGAGATATTGAATATATTCCTTAAACAGATTAATCATCTTCGATTCAATTAGTTAGTTTCTTGAAATTATAGATCTTTACCTTTTTGCAACTACAATTCTTTGCTTTACTATCGTCCATTTTTTTTTCTTTTTCATTTCCTTTCTGTAATTTTTTTATCTCTTCAGTGTGAACATCTATTTTCCATTATTAATATATCGATCTGTATTTTATTATCATTTTATTAGTGTTTAATACTGTTTATTCAAAACCATCTTTATTTTTGAGCAGCGCACGCAAAGTAAAAAAAAATTTAAATATTTTTTTTTTAAATTGATTTTGTTCCTTTAATTCATTGAATCTATCTAAATAACCAAACAACTCCTTGAAATAAATATATAAATTATATTCAAGATGTCATCTTTATCCCAACAGTTGGCAGGAATTGCTCAGGAGTCACAAACTTTGGCCTTAGATAGAAAAAGAAGATCTAAGTTACATTCAGTTTCCTTTCTTTATGATTCTCAACATGCTGCTACTCAGGATTATGATTCAATCTATACTGAATCATTAGAAGCTTTAGAACAATTAGAACAATTGGATAAAAGATTTTCTAAATTCAAATTAACAATTTTCAGTGAAACTTCAATTGGAATTGATAGACAAGTTCAATCTAAAGAACAAAATGAAAATTTAGATAAAACAATCAATGTGTTTTTATCATTATTAGCACCTTATTGGCATTTAGCTATATCTGTTAAAGCTGCTGAATGGCCTTTAAGAAGATTTCAAATAAATTATAATAATTCTGAATATTTGTTACTATCAACTTTACCTTACTTTGATCAACCAATTTTTGATAGAGTTCTTTATGTTATTTCTAAATTTCCAACCATGTTTCAATGGTTATCAGTCTTTAAAAAATCGAATAGACTTCCATCTAGAAACAGTATGATCAAGGCTTTTACAGATATTGATTTCTTCAATTTATATCAAGGTTTCTTAGCTAAAAGTATTTCAAATAAAAATCAATATAGAAAACAATTAGTGTTTTTCGTTTCCATGGCTATTTCAACTTTAGCTAGTTTATCAGCTAGTAGTTCTTCTAAATTATCTGACTTGGTTCCATTAGTTTTACAAATTTCTGGTTCTTTATTATCATCTAAAGATACTGAAAGTATTGTTAGTGCTTATACAATCCTTGCTGTTTTATCTTCAGCTGTTCCATTATCAAGAGATGTTATTTTAGCTTCAGTTGAAACTATTTTAATTTATTTACCTAAAAGAGATAGCAATGTTATTTTACAAGCTTTAACTTGTATCTTAAAATTATATCAAACTGTTCAATCAGGTGCCCTTGAACCATTACCAATTTCTGTTTTACAAAAATTACCAACAAATTTATTAAATACTGAATCCACTTATTTAAAATTGATTAGAACATCTAAGTTTAATAGTAAATTTGTCTGTGCTTATTTAAGATCTATGATTGTGAACAACTTACCTATTACATCTTCGATTTTATCTTCATTAGATGATTACAAATATTTCTCTCAAGCTCAATTAAAAGTTTTATTAGGTGAAGCATTAAAGAAAATTGAAAACAAATCTGTTGAAGATCCAGTTATTTTTGTTCCAGTTTTGAAATTTATTATTGGTAAAGATAAAGAAGTTTTTGTTGAAACCTTAAAACAGTTATCTATTTCAATTGATCAATTAGAAATGTTATTGCAAACTACATTATTTGATCATTCTTCAAATGATCCAGAAGAAGCTAATAATGATGATGTTATCATTACCATTGAAGAAGAAACTGGCGACATCGATGAAAAATTATTAGAAGAATTTAAATCTTCTAAATCTGAAACTCCATCATTTTTATACGCTACTAAGAATGTCGATGAAGATTTCTTAAAATTACAAAGTTTATATCTAAGATCAATTCAACAAAGATCAACAAAAGTTTTCTTAGATACTTGTTTTACAAACATTGATTCCACTGTTTCATTTTTATTGAGAGTTGCTACTTCATTAAACACTCCAGTTAAAGGTAGAGTTTATGCTTTGAGTTTATTAAAACCATCAATTGAACAATTAGATGCTAAGATTCACGTTTATACAATTTTGCCAATTTTAGTTACTTTATTAATTAGTCAAAATCCAAAAGTTAGACATAATGCTGGTGAAGTTTTAAAAGTTATGCATTCTAGACCAAATACTAGAAGTAAAAAATTTTTACTTTCAGAAACTATTTATGGTGAAAAACGTTCTCCAAATATTGCTTTATTAGCTCCAAAAGATGGTTTAGCTTTATTAGATAAAGTTGTTAACTCTTTATCCTCATTAGAATTAGATGCTGATCAATTCCATAAAACATTTTCTGAAATTGTTTCTGATAAAAAATTAGGTAAAGTTACTTTAGCATTTTTTGCTTCACATGCTAATGCTAACAATATTCCAAGTGTTAAAATGGATGCTATGAATATTGTTGTTAAAAGTGCTAATTCTATTAAAGGTACTGCTGCTCCATCTCAATTATTTGGTCATTTCCTAGAAAGATATTTAACTAAAAGAGCTGTTTGGAAAATTAGATGTAAAGAAACAGGTTGTGATTTTGGTAAATTTGAGACTCAGGTTGTTTCTTTAGTCACTCCAAAAGAAAAAAATGAATCTGCTATCAAGTTTTTACAAGATTGTTTAAAATCAAGTTATCAAGACTTAGTTGACATTACAATTGCTCATATTGTTCCTATTTTCCCAACTTTAAAATTTGAATTTCAAATGAAATTAGTCAATATTTTAATTGATGGTGATTTAACTGAAATTGAAGATTTAATTTTATTTGATTCTTTAGAATTATTAGAATCTTTACCATTAACTAACGAGATATTTGTTCAAGTTTTAAAAAGCTCATCATTAAGTAATAATACCACTGAAATTACCCCAAATTCTCATATTGCTAAGAGAAGAAGAAGATCATCTGCTTCAACTAAACAAGCTATGAAAGAAGAAAGTGTTTCAAGTTTAGCATCAACACATTTAAAGAAAGTTACTCTATTATTAGATGTTTTAGAAAAAGCTACTTCATCAAAAGAATTTAAACCTTCTTATGATTTATTAAGATTATTATTAAATACTTTAGATGATTTAGAAACTTTAGGTAAAGATGGTAAATTACCAATTTTCTATTCTCAAGAAACATTATCCTCATGTTTATGTAATGTTATTGATTTATTACAAGAATTCAAGATTGAAGGTGATAATTCAACTATCAGAGCAGATGTTGTTGTTTCAGCTATTAGATCATCAGATTCACCTCAAGTTCAAAATAAATTATTATTAGTTGTTTCCTCATTAGCTTCATTATCTCCAGAACTGGTTTTACATTCTGTTATGCCAATCTTCACATTTATGGGTGCTCATACCATTAGACAAGATGATGAATTCTCAAATCATGTTATTGAACAAACTATTCAATCTGTTGTTCCAGCATTAGCTAATTCTTCTCAAACTAACGTTTCTGAAGAAGTTGAATTTTTATTAGCTTCTTTTGCTAGTGCTTTCTTACATATTCCAAGACACAGAAGAGTTTCTTTATTTGTTTCATTGGCTAAAACCTTAGGTTCAAGCCTTTCTGTTCATTTAGTTTTATTTTTATGTGCCCAACAATATTGTGCGACTTATAACAAGCATAGAATGGGTGATTATGGTGCTATTATTGATTTTGCTTCTGTTTTCTTACAAAAATTTAAACCTGCTGAACAATTAGAAGCAGTTAATAAATTCTTAGAATTATGGAAACAAATTCCTGAACATGCTTTACATAAAGATTCACCAGAATTTAAACCACTATCAACTAGAGTTATTTTTGGTCCAAGTGTTGTTTCCTTAGGTGATGAAGAATTATTAAGTTATAGAAAAGGTATGTTAATGTTTATTAGACATTCTTTAACCGATTTGAAAAGCTCTGCCGAAATTCCAAGATTAAGATTGAAAGTTGCTTCACAAATTTTAGAAGGCGAAAAAGTTGATCAATTACTTTCGGATTTTGCTTCAATTGTTGAACATATCTTATCATTAATTGATGAATATCACTCTAAAGATGAAGATGATGTTATTTTAGATAATTTCTATAAATTATTAGGTGAAGTTTTAAGTTTACTCCCAGTTGAACAATTTGTTACTTCGATTAACTCAATTTTAACTTCAACAAAATCATCATTAAGAACCAAGAGTCATATTACAATTTTAACAGGTTCTAAATTTGAATTAGAACATGTTGATGATCCATATGCACATGAAGGTATTTCTAAATTAGCTCCAATTTTACTTGAAAATATTTCTTCATCGAAGAGTGTTGAATTAACTCAATCTTCATTAGATACCTTAGCTTCATTATTCCAAAGATTTAAAGATAGAGTTGATTCTAGTTTACTAATGAAATCTTTAACTATAGTTACTACTAAGAATGGTTTATTAAATGAAGATTCCCCTGAATTGGTTGTTGCTTCAATTAATTGTATTACTAGCATTGTTTCAGTTGTTGGTGTTAAGATGATTGGTATGTTCCCAAAAATTGTTCCTCCATTATATTCTATTTTTGCTAAAACTAAAAATAATAATGATGAATATTCATCTAAATTAATTCAAATTTCAGTTTTGATTTTATTTTCAAATTTAATTAAAAAAATACCTGCATTTTTAACACCAAATTTGAAAGATATTTTAAAAACTATTTTTGATGCTTCATTAGTTCCAGATCCAGTTAGAACTTCAGTTTTAAATGTAATTGTTGAAAATGTTGATTTAAAGATTGTTTTAAACTCATTATGTAATCAATGGTCATTTGTCTCTAAATTAGATGCTTCTTCAATTGGTTTATTTTTATCAACTTTAGAACAAACTATTGATAACATGGAAAAGAAACAAGTTATTTCACAAGCTAATAATTTTATTGGTTTCTTATTATATTCATTAGAGTATAGAGCTGAATCTGAATTTGATATTAATACAATTCATAGAATCGAATCATCAATTTATAAATGTGGTTTACAATATGTTATGAAATTAAATGATAAATCATTTAGACCATTATTTGCTTCTATTGTTAGATGGGCATTTGATGGTGAAGGTGTCACAACTTCAATTACAGAAATCGAAAGATTAACATCATTCTTTAGATTTTTTAATAAACTACAAGAGAATTTAAGATCAATTATCACATCATACTATTCATATTTATTAGATGGTACAAATGATTTATTAAATAGATTTTATCTAGGTAAATTAAAAGATATTAATTTAAGAAGATTGATTTTTGCTTCATTATCAGCATCATTTAAATATGATCAAGATGAATATTGGCAAGTTAATTCAAGATTTGATTCAATTTCAAATTCATTATGTAATCAATTAGAAAATGTTGAAGATAATATTGGTAAATATTTAGTTAAATCATTAACTTCATTAGTTCAATCAACATCATCATCAGAAGAACATAATAAAGCTATTAATGAATTATTATTAAATCATATGAAATCAGAATGTAAACCAAGAGAAAAATTCTGGTCTGTTAGAGCATTAAAGATGATTTATCAAAAAGTCAGAGAATCTTGGTTAAGTTTATTACCTCAATTAGTTCCAATTATTGCTGAACTATTAGAAGATGATGATGAAGATGTTGAAATGGAAGTTAGAACAGGTTTAGTTAAGGTTCTGGAAGAAGTTATGGGTGAACCAATGGACAGATATTTAGATTAATTTTAGTTATATAGAGTTTACATTAATTTTTTTTTGATATGTATCATAATGTATGTATTAATTGTGTAATAAAAAAAAAATTTTCTTTTATTTTAATTTTACAAGTAAAAAAAAAAGAAAGATTTAAAGTCTTGTACTAGTTAATGAAACCATAAAAAGTATATACAACAAGAAAAGGTAGCAATGACGAATAAAAAGAGAAAGGAAGAAAGGAGAAGTAAATTTGAAAGAGAGAAAAGTTAGATTTCGAATAAAATAAAATAAATGATGGTAAAACAAAAACAAAAAAAATATGACATTATATTATAAATGAAAAAACAAAATTATATAAAAACACATAGAGTCAGTAAGTAATACAGCAAAATCAATCAAAAAAAAAGGGGGAGAGTAAAAAATGAATCTCATTTAAGTTAAAAAAAAAATCTAAAGAGTGTAGTAAAGTAGAACTAAATTTCAAAGCACAATATATTAACTAAAAAACTTATTCTTCAATCCAACCTAAACTCTTCAATTCTTTTCTAACTTGAGGTTCAGTTTTAATTTTTAAAACTTGTGTATCTTCTAAAAATTCACCTTTTTCTTGTTTAACCTTTAAAGCTTCAATGGCTCTTAATTTTTTTAATAAATTTCTAATTTTCTTTTCTTCTAATGAAAAAACACCACCTAAAACCATACTTGCATCACCACCTGGAACACCATTAGCTGAAGCAGTAGTTGAGGAAGCAGATCTATTACTAGAAATACTCGGAGCTGGTGAATATTTACCTGATGATTCAATACCTTCATCATCTTCACCATTTCTTTTCTTTTTATTGTTATTGTTATTTCTCTTTCTTTTTGAATTTTTAGAATTATCCATTGGAACAGCACCTGGAATAGTTTTCTTAACTGGAGCAAAACCAGGAATCTTAGTTTGTCTCAATTGTTGAGCTTCTCTTTGAGCTAAAGTTAAAGTACCTTGATTTGAAGCAGCATTTCTGGCATGAGGTGGTCTATAAGCACCTCTTGGTTTACCTTCATCACCACTTGAAACCTTAAGTTTCTTAGCATTATATTCAATTGCAGAAATATGAGGAGTTGTACAAGATTCTTTTGAAAGATCAAGTTGAGGGAAGGCATTCAATGGTTGATATCTCCAATCAACATTGTATAATTCAGAAAACTCTTTAACATAAACTAATGTACCAGTATAATAAAACACTTTAGCACAATTATCAACTCTTAATCTTGGAGAAGTTGTAGCAGTCAGAATATATCTACCATCAGGTGACCATTTACTAACAGTTGTATTTGCAGCTTCAAAAGATGCAATTTTTTTAAATTTATTTTGTCTATCTAAAATATCAACTTTACCTTGTAAATTACCAAAACCAGCAACTAAAATAAATTTAGCATGAGGAGAATATTGAATTGTATTTCTTGAATCAGGTGGTAAAGAATGAATTGAATTACCTCTAGCATCAAAAAATGTAGTTTGAGTTGGCATATAACCATAAATAACAGCAAACTCCCTTGAAGTTGGAGACCAAGTAATATCATGAATTGGACCTTCTTTATCTAAAGTAATTTTTTGATCAAAAGCACCAGAAATACCTAATAAATATAAACTAGTTTCACCATAATAAGATTTATTTGTAGCATCAACATCAGTTGAAACAAGAGCTAAAATTGAAGTACCTAAAGCATTCCAAGTAAATTGACATGTTTCACCTTTAAAAAATTGTTTCTGAGAAGTTGGAGTTTTTAAATTTGGTAATGAATAAACTCTAATATAAGCAGGGTTACTTTTTTGTGCTGGAATAAAAATAGCAATTGAAGGATTTAAACCTGGAGAAACTTGAAAAGATTGAATTTTACCTAAATCTTTAACATTTAAAGAGTATAAAGGTTTCTTCAGTGGACCAGAAGTTGAATAAAAATCAATTTGAAATTGATTTGACATCTTACAAATTTTTGATTCATCATTTGTATATTGAGGTTTCCAACCAGATTGAGCTTTATTCAAATAAGAACTAATTAAAGTATATGATTTCTTAAAAACATCAATTTTGAAGATATTAACATTATCTTTCCAATTACCAGAGTCATCATCTAATTTAATTGGTCTCGACCAAGTAGTTAAAAATGTACCTTTTGGAGAAAATTGCATATCAAAAACTTCTTGAACATCAATTTCTAAAATCACGGAACCTGAAGCAGGATTCGTTATGAATACACTTTTTGGTTGAGTATAAGCAAAGACTGAACCATTTGGAGAATATTGAGAAACTCTTGTTTCAATTGTTGGCTTATTGAAACTTTGAAGTTCATTAAACACAGGTTGAGCTTCTATTAAAGAAACTGTTTTTGGTTGACGGCCTATTCAAAATAATGTAATTAAGAGTTAGTAAATATGATATTCATTATGAAAGACAAATAGTTTTTAAATGATTTATAACAAAAAAAAAAGGAAAGATAGTTGGTGGCTGGGTTGTCTATTCTTTGAATATTCAAGTCAACGAAGCATAAAGAAACCAAGGGCAAAAAGGATACATACAGAAAAACTGAGGAATGTGAGACATGCTGTAGCAATGGATGGTCTATAGATGCTAGCCTTTTAAGATAACAATACAAGGTCTAGTTCAAAGGAGTAAGGCAAAGGAAAGAAGTAGGGTTGAAACTTTTTTTTTAAATTGATCGATGATTTTAAAAAGTCAACAAAAAACAAAAAATCGAGAAATTTAACAATTTTACTGGTTTTTTCGTTTTTTTTTACAAGTTTTTGGATTTTAAAGTTCTAAAAGAGATGTATTACTAAATAATAAGTATAGATTCGTATAAAACAATATTTATAATGATGTTTCTAATTGTTAAACTAGAAGCACGCTTATTCGTAAATCCAAGCAGTTAAAGTTGGTTTGTATTCAACTAATTCTTCTGGTTTGAACCATAAGTTGATTTCTTTTTGAGCATTTTCAACAGAATCAGAACCGTGAATGATATTTCTACCAACTTCAACAGCGAAATCACCTCTAATGGTACCTGGAGCAGAAGCTAAAGGATTGGTAGCACCTAATAAAACTCTACCTTGTTTAACAACATCCTTACCTTCCCAAACAGTAGCTAAGATTGGGCCAGATAACATGTAGGATAATAAACCTGGGAAGAAAGATTTGGTAACTAAATCAGCATAATGAGCTTTTAATAAATCTTCATTAGCTAAAGTTAATTTAATACCAACTAATTTGTAACCTTTAGATTGGAATCTTTTTAAGACTTCTGGGATTAAACCTCTTTGGACACCATCTGGCTTGACTGCAATAAAAGTTCTTTCAGTGTTAGACATTGTTAATGATAATTGTATGAGCAATTGTGCAGAACCAGGAAAGAAAAAGGTGTGGAAGATGTGGAGGTGAAAAAATAACTGAAATTTAATTGAACAACGAATGAGAAAAAGAAGCGACGCGGCACATGACCAGCACGTGACCAGAGCGACGCGTCGGTGGTTTTTAATTTTATTTCAATTTTTCATTTTATCTGATTAGGGTTATTGGGTTATTGGGTTGTTTTTGTTGATTACACAGTTGAAGCTGGATATTTAAAACATGGAAATAGTGCTAGATGACTCAGGATACATCGCTTGTCCGTCAGATCAAAACTCTTTGAAACTAAATGATTCAAAACAACAAGCTAATTTTGAACTTGGTGTTTCAATGTCAATTTATAAATGGGATACTTTATCAACTGCAGTTGATAATAATTGGGGTGGTCCACAATCAAATGAAAAAAGAGACTGGATTACTGGTCTGGTTATAGATACTTTCAATGAGTTAAAGGAAATTGATATCATTTATATTCATGAATTATTATCAAATGCAATGGAAGATGAATTTGATATTGTTATTGAAGATCAATCAACAGTTATAGTATCTCAAAATATAATTAAAATTTATAATGAATGTAAATCAAATAATTTTTCAACTGTTCAGATTTTATATCAAAAATGGCTTGAAAAAGAACAATATAGACAAACTCATGGTTTAACTAATAAAATTCAAATAGCTGATGATCCAGCAAATCCTGATGTTTCTGATGATGATGAAGATGAAGACGAAGATGATGATGATGATATGATGGATGTTGAAGAAGATAACTATGTTCAAAAACAAAAAGAAGAACCAGTTGTTGATGATGATGGTTTTACTTTAGTTACAAATAAAGGAAGACGTTAGTTTAATTTAATTTAATTTAATTTATATCGTACATAGTACTAATATAATCAACTATAAATACAGATTAAAAAGAAATGTGAACGGGGTATCAAAAACCAACCAAAAAAAAAAGTTTGTATATAAAAGGCAAAAAAAAAGTAAAAGCATTACAAAGTAAAGGTAAAGTGAAGTAAAATTAAAAACAAATGCGTTAATTAAGGTGCTAAAACTGAACTGGCTCGTTGATGTGATTGTGTATCTCTAGTTGAAACTCTACTCAAAGTAAATGAACTTCTAGGTGTTAATTTCAATTGAATATTAGTCAAATCATCTTTACTATCATGACCAGATGTAGGCAATGGAATACTATTGATACCACTACCAATTAATGGTGAACTAGGACAAGATTGTACATTTGAACCACCAGCAAATGGATTTTGATTTTTAAATAAATGACTGATTTGTGGAGAACCAATTAAAGGTGATGAAGGTTGAGATAGATTATTATTGTTATTATTAGATATCGAAGTTGTCGTATTTATACTTGTATTTGATATAGTTTGTTGTAAATTAAATCCACTTGATTTTCTTTTAAAACTCATCGAACTCAGTCTTTTAGCTAAATTATTAGTTGGATTATCATAATTTTTTATTATATTAATATCTCTTGGATTAACTTTAAATAGTTTAATCCTTGTACCAAGTAATATACCATTTGTTGATAAACAATTATTTGAAATATTAGTTAATCTTTCTTGTTCTTCTAATTGTTGTTTTATAAAAATTGAATTTCTTTTATTAGTATTTGTATTATTACTACCCCATGAACCAAATCCCCAATCTGTTGAAACTCTTTTAATTGATGTTGATAAATCATTTAAAATACCTTTATTTTTACCAATATCATTATTTAAATAAATTGAACCCCAAAGTATTGATTCATACCAACCTAATGATAAATTTGACCAAGTAAATTTTAATTGTTCAAATTTTGTTTTAGTTGGATTATATTCATCAGGTAAATTTTCATTATTTAATGATTTTAATCGATTCATTATATTTAATGAACTTATTTTATTAATTAAAATTGATGTTTCTATAGTTGATGTTAATTGAATATTTGATGTAACATAATTTGCAATTTCAACTAGTAAATTAGTTGCTTCTAAACCAGGCCAAGTAAATTCAAATGGTGCATCTTCTGGCATTTTACCCTTTGCTTGTTCGGACATACCAACTGGTGGTTTTGGCCTAATTAATGTATTTATATCATTTTCATCATCATCATCTTTATTATTATTTTTATTAAATTCTTTACCTTCAACAATTGAACCCAGTGAGATTGGTTCAATAGTTTCCTCATTTGAACAAACACTTTTTAAACCTGGTGATGAATTAACTGATGATATTGAAAGAACAGAAACTTGTGATTGTTGTCTCTGTAACTGCGAAGTAACTGATGGATTTCCACTATCTAAACTATATAGACTGCTTTGTTGTGAATCGATTTGTTGTTGTTGTTGATTTAATTCATTTTCAATATTATCTGATATATTTTTAATTGATCTTAAAACTCCTTCAACTGCAAATTTTGATTTTGAAATTATATAAACATTAATTGAATTTTCATTTGGTGATCTAATAATTGCATGACACATTGATCTAACTAATAATGCTAATAAATCTGGATTAATTGGATTTTCTTTTAAAAATGTAATTGATGAAAATCTAATAATTAATTGCATAACTAAACTTGATGCAACATATGATAATTGATTTGTTGATGTATTACCAGTTAATAAACTTTTTGATGATAATCTTCTATTACTTAATAAATCATTTTCTGTTGTTGTTGATGATGATGTTGTTGTTGTTGAATCGGTTAATGGAACTAAATTATAAATCCATTCAATAAAAGTTGGTAATAATTGAGAAGGACATTCATTTGATATAATACATGAATAAGCTTGAATTATAATAAAATCACGATAAGTTGTTGGATGAGTTGAAATTTTAAAAGATTGAGGTAAATTAGAATAAAATGATTCATCAAATGATAATAATAATCTTTTTGAAAAATGATTATCACAAATTAAAAATAAAACTAAATAAGAACAACATCTAATAAAATTTCTTAGTTTTTCATTTTTATAAAATGTATGAATATAATAAACTAATGAAATTACCAACTTAATTGAATTATCATTATTAAATAAAAATAATCTAAATTTTTTATTACATTGATAAAATTCCCAAATTAACATAATTAATTCAATATTCCAAATTGGTGGTTCTGAATTATTTGATTGTAATTTACCTTTCATTAAATTTGTTAAACCACCTGAAATTGATAAAGAATTTGAATTATCATTAAAAGTTTTATAAAAAGGTAACAAAATACCATTTTCTAATAATTTCAATTCTTCATCTTTATGTAATTTACCACAAAAATATCTAACTAAATTAATTGGTTTTTTTGAATTATAATTTGATGGAATTAAATTAAATTTATTTAAAAATTCTAAATCATTTTTTGGTAATGGATAAACAATCATTAAAGTTAATAATTGAACTGAATTAGTTGCCATTTGAAGTCTAACTTGTTTAGCTGAAGGTATCATATCATAATCATTATTATCGTCAATACCATTATTCGAAGGTAAATTTGTTCTACAAGATGTATTCAATAAAGAAGTAATTAAACTTAATATTTGTAATTTTGAAGTTGAAGTAACTAATAAAGTTAAATATCTTGAACCTAAAGGTATAACAGAATTAACATTATTATAAAGACATTGAGAACAAAGAACAATCAATAATTTTAAAACTTCTAATTTATTTGAATCTAATTCTAAATTAGTTTGTTTATAATCACCTGAAAGTCCAATACCAGGTTCCCAAATTGAAAATTCAACACAATTTGCTTTTAATGAAGAATTGGTATCATTATGTACTGATGGTATTGTAAAACCTGAAGTAAATAATAAATTAAGAACAGTTTGAAGTAATTTAGCACCTAAAGGTATATCATTATGATTTGATTCATTAAAATTAGGTTGAATTGAAATATTTTCATTTTGATTATTTGATTTTTTAAAATTAATTTGAACATTAGTACTATCAATTGAAGAAGGTTGATTTGAACTAGATAAAGGGGTTGAATCAGTACCGATTGTTGCATCATCACTATTCATTGTATAAGTACTAGTTGGTTCAATTGTATTTAATAAAGACCAAAATAAAGATTTTTCAATTGAATTTAAATTTGAATTTTCATATAAAAATGGTAATAATTTAGTTAATAATCTAATACAATTTAATAATTCAATTAATGGGAAATCATTATAATAATTAACATTTTTTAAATTAGTTAAATATAATAGATGAGTTATGATTGATCTAATTAATAGACAAAACCCATTTAAATTTGTATCTCTTAATAATCTAATTTCTTGTGAAGATAAAAAATTATTTATATCATCAATTGAATTTGGTTCAGTCCAAAATAAATTCCAATAACTTTCATCATTATTATCAATTGTTATATTTGAATTTAAAGAATTTGGATTATAATTTGATAAACGAGATAAATGATTTTTAAACTTTAATCTTGATTCAGTATTTCCCATATTTAGATTATTTTATCTTTATATCGGATGTAATGTATTGTAATTAATACTGTTGTTATATGACTAATAATTTAGTAACAAAGAAATGAGAGTGAAAGGACTAAAATACAATATGAGGTATAACGAGTGAATGTAGTCTATATATGATGGTGATGGATGGTATAAAACAAGGATAATTAGGGTCAAAAAATGAAACAGAAGTAGAAGAGGAAAAGGGAAAAGGGAAAAGGTCAACCAAATAGTTTTTGTTATCGATGCGATATTTTAAATTTTACTTCGCTGGAAGAATTATGTGGGATTTATAGAGTTTAACAGAATTTAATAGAACCTAGAGTTCACTGTTACATAGTATTTATCAGTTAATTAGGATTGTTATAAGTTATAACTAGAATGAAATTGAAATTGAGAATCATATATATGAAAGTAAAATAGAAAAAGAAAAGGAAAAAGCATACGTATATAGTTAAAAAAAGAAGAAGAAGTCAAAGTGATACAAGAGAAAGTCGAAGCGATACATATAAGTAAATAATGTAATTGTAATTGTAAATGAATATGATTGAAGCAGAATAGCATATATGATAAGTAGTAAGTAGAATAATAAAATGGAATAGCATAAAATAAAGTGAGGTAAGATTCATTGATAAATAAGATTAACGTAATTAAAAGTCTTCATTAAAAGATAAAGGAGGATATTTATTAACATAATCATCCAAATCATTTTGAGATTCTTTTGAAATTAAATCAGAATCATGATAACTTCTTTTCAAAGAAGGTGCTGTTGAATAATTAGGTAAACGTTGATGATTTATATTTATATTTGATTCCCAAGTTGAATCATCAGATAAAGAAGAAGCAGTTGAAATACCAAAGGATAATTGAGGTGGAGGGTGATTTAAAGTTGAATTTCTTAAATTCTTGATATGTTGTCTTTCATAGTCTGTTAAATAGGAGTTATTTGAATTTATTTGTTGATCAGGAAGTTTATAACCCATTGAAACAGATTGTCTGATTCTCATACCTAAAGTTTGAAGTTGTTCAGAAGTTGGGTTTGCTGGCAGAGATTGAGCATTTTGACGATCAACAGTTTGTCTTTTGATTTGTGACATTTTATGATTTGATGAGTAGATGGATGTTTAATACTTGTTCTTCTTTGGTTGAAACTTGAGAGCATCTCATCTCCTTCTCAGCTTCCAGGTAGTTCAATTTTTGAGTTGCTGAGTGACTCGATTGGGCGCAGGTGGCGGTGCTGCTGGTGTGCGGCGCACTGCGCA
>JAJLSG010000020.1:0-30854 GCA_030567495.1 Ambrosiozyma neoplatypodis | reverse complement strand
GCTAAATCATTTGTTATATCATTATCACCAAATTTAAAATACTCATCTGTTAATATCATTTCCAAAGGAATCCCTTTATTTACACAAATTACAACAGGTAATTATATCACTGAATGTAAAACTAAATTCAAAGCTAGATGCTTAAATGTTGTTGTTATTGGAACCACTATCAATAATGTTGTTACTCCTCTAGCTGGTAAATACTTATTTTATGGTGAACAGACAGAACATAATGCAATTGTTAGAAATTTACCTGCTGAAGTTACTGGGAAATGGATTGGTTATTAGTAAATTGAGTTACTGTATGTACATGTATTTTTTTCATTAAGATTTTACTTGTTTGTAATTTAAAATAATTATTTCAAAAGTAAAACTATGTTTGATGAACTACAGATTAGGAACATCTAGATTGAGTAGATTAGGAATATATATGTAAATTTATGTAAAGAAGATTCTATAGAAAGATTGCCCTGAATGAGTATTTATTTACTTGGAATGTGAGGTTCATTTACATGTAGCAGTTTAAATAACTTAACTTTTCCAGCTTTTTTTAACTTACATGTAGTTCAAGCGACTATGTTCATTTAAACACTTCTTTTCAAATCATATCGACTTCAATGGATCAAGATCATTTTGAAATATATAAAACGATTGTCAGTGGGATCCCAACTGAATTGAAATTTCTTGTCATTAGAGCAACATTGGCCAGAATCGATCTCCAAGTTCATCACAAATTATTCTTGGGAATTTTGAAATTAATGCCAAATAATAAGATTGATGTTTATGTTAGGTTTGATTTAAATTGTCCATTCATTATTGTATATGACGTTACAACTGATTTCATTAGACTTTCTGTCACAGAAACAAACTGGAATGAATTTCAATTATTACTTACAACATTACCCATTGGAAAATTGTCAATTAATGCAAGAATTAGTTCTGGAAAATGGAAGCAGCTTGTTGAATTAGCAAGCGAAATTGAAATTGTAGAGTTCACTTCTCTTGCAAGAATTAAATACATTCCCATTAAGAAGATTACATCTGTTAAGAAATCTAATATTTTATCAACTGGATTTTTAAAGCTTTGCAAAGAAATTGAATCAACTTTTAAAAACATTTCATTCGTATCTGTTTTAATAGATAAAAAAATAACACAATCAAAGATTACTTTTTTTATGGAATTTATTTCAAATAATTCAAGGTTTTACAATATTGAAGTAATTTTTATGCTTGAACCATCTTTCATGAATGATCATTTAATTACTGAACTGCTTAAAAATACTAATATTACTGTTAAGTTTTATCAAATAACTGATGCTGAAGTTAATGAATCTAACTTAAAACTTTTAAGTAGTTTATATATTGAAGCCCTGTTCTCCTCATCTAATAATTCAATTAAATTATTACCTTTTATTGAAAATCTACAGGAAGCATCATTCCAATTTAAAGAACTATGTCATAAGAAGTTTACAAATAAATCTTTAGTCTCTTTGATGCTCACAGTTGAAAAAGAGATATTTAAGTGTGATTTTACTGGTTTACCCAAATTAAAAGCATTGGTATTAGAATCTCCATATATTGATAACTTTAGTATTTCTACCATTACTGATTCACTTTATGTTTTAAAGGTATCTTCTTTATTTATGAATAGTCACGGAATAGTTCGTAGAAAACTTCCATCATCTCTTCATTTGCTTTGCTTTTCAAGATTGGATTTCATTAATTATTTTGATATGTCTGGGCTCTTCAATTTAACAACTATTGATTTTAATGCAGTTCTACCATATTCAAATAATTTGAATCATTTATTTTGGAATAAACTTCCTTCAACAATTCAGTGTATTAATCTAAATTTTTATCATTCAAGTAGTTTAGGCTTCTCTTATTCATATTTTGGAATTACAATTAAAAATAACCTTAAACATGTTACTATTAATATTAATGGTGCTGGTTCTCCATTAATTGTCTTAGCTAGTGAGAAAACTGTTTCTAATGGAAAATTTATTAAAAATGATAGATTAGTTGTTACAATTAATGGTGTTTTTTCTTCTAATAGTATAACGACTGCTTATGGAAAATTGATTTATTATGGAAAGAAAGCTAATTTTAATAAGATTTTTAGAAATCTTCCACTAACTGTTACTGCTTCATGCGTTGAAAAATAGTAGTTCTAGTTATTTTTGAAAATTTACTTGCTTTATATCGCCTTTATATCTTTATTTTGAGTTCTTGTTTAACTTTCCAATTTTGTTAAGTTTTTTGTTTGTATCAATTATAAGTAATTTATTAATTTTATTGTTAATATTTGCGAATATTTGCAGCCTGCAAGAGAATGTAGAAAATTCATTAATTGGCTGTTAGTAGATTAACAATAATTGGGAGCAGGAATGTTCCATGATTAAGGTACATAACGGTCACAAGTTCTCACAACCTGATAATTATGCTAGTACGTTGACAAATGATTGGAATTACATTCCAAAACTCACACGTACGTTAATTAATCATTTAACTCCATTGGTCACGAAGTAGCAACAGTTTTGTGTTTCACTTTAGGTTTAAATATGCATAATAATCCATTTTCTTTCACTTTTTCCAATTAAAAAAGTAGTACATGCATCCTGAAATTTCTTAATTTTCATTCGTCTTTCAAGCTTTCCTAATGGCAAGAAAAAAAACCTCTTTTCAAAAATACAAACAATTACTTTCAACTATTCCAAAAGATTTACAATTGAAAATTATTGGATTTACATTAGCTAGATTGGATTTAGAAATTCATCATGCCTTGTTTTTAGATTACATTAAGATGGTTCCTAATAATGAATTGTCTATTTTTGTTGAACATGATCAAACATATAAGATGATAGTTATTTATCGTGTTTATTCAAAGATTCTTAGAATTGTTTTACAAGATTTTATTTGGGATGAATTTGATGAATTATTACATTCCTTAACAATTAAAAAACTTTCAATTGAAGATGGAGTTAGTGTTGGCAAATGGATTACTCTTATTCCCTTAGCAAAGAACATTCAAATAGTTAACTTGAAATCATTACATCAACTAGGATTTGTTCCATTGGAAAAGGTTACATCCCTTACCCACCTTGAACTTGAATATAGTGCTCTTGTTAAACTTTACAAAGAAATTGATTCAACTTATAAAAATATTCATGAATTGTCTTTTCATGTCAGAGGTCCTGTTAAATCTAATTTCTTCAAATTATTAAGTTTATTAGCTAAGAAAAGAAAATTTTCTAAAATTAAAGTTTTATTTGATGGAATGAGCTTTGAGCTGCTATCACAATTTATTAAAAAAAATCTACCTGCATCTCAAAATTTAGAAATAATTTTTGGTAAAGCTAGTGATGATGAAATATTAAAATCTTCTTTTAATGAAGTTATTGCCAAAGTTAACTTCGAAGCGTTAATTTTCCGTTCTGAAGAATCTATTGCTTTACTTCCAAAATTCAAAAAAATAGAAACCATGTTACTCCAGGTTGAATCTCTATCAAATAAGAAATTTATCGCCAATTCTTTATTAGATTTAACAATTCTAATTAAGAATGAAACTTCAAACTGTGATTTTAGTAAATTAACAAAATTAAACCGTTTGATTATAACTTCAACTATTATTGATATGAAAACAATTAAAACTATTCCTCAATCATTACAAATCTTAAAGTTGAATTGTCCCAAGATTAATTCATTCTCAATCTCATCTAAGAAATTTCAACCTCCTTCTGATATTAGAAAGTTTGCTTTTACATCAATGGATGATCTAGACCTATTTAACATTTCAGAGTGTAGTAATATTAATACAATTGAATTTGCTGCAGATTTTATGAAACCAATTAATATGTACCATTCATTCTGGAAAAGTATTCCAAACAATACTAGAGGTATTGAACTTGATTTTACATCTCCAATTAGATTCACACCATTAAGCTGTTCAACTTTTGCAATTTCATTATCAGGAAATTTAAGATTTGTGAGTTTGGAAATTTCATCTAATGGATCACCAATGGTTATTTATGTTAGTACAGGCCGTGTTGATTTGAGAAAGGTAATCAAGACAAGTGGACTTACAGTTATAGTTAGTGATGTTAATTCTAATAATACCATTACTCCAACCTACGGTAAATTGATATTCTTTGGTGATAAAGAAAAATATAATAAAATATTCAGATACACTCCAGCAACTGTTCTTAAGACTTGTATTGAGACATGATCTTTTTTTTATTAATTCAATTTGTATACTTGATTTTATTTGATTTTATAAGAAAACTTCTTTATTTTATGTTTTTGAAGACTCCTTTTTTAAATTTAAGAATTATTTTTAATTATTTGAAGTATTACCTGTTAAAAATTAACCAAAATGCAATAAATTATATTAAATATGAACCCAAAATAAAAAAATAATATTATAAAAAGAAGCTAGCATGTAAATGAAAGGTAAAGTAAATAATTGATGTAAATCTAAAGCATTTGAAATTAAACGAAGTTAAACATCTTAAATTATTTTGTCTTATCTGTTGTTGTTACTGGTGTTTGAGTAACAGCTTCCGATTCCTCTTTTTTAGTTGTGGTAATATCAGCAGCAGCTTTCTCCATTTCATCCATCTTACTTTCTAAATCATCTAGCCATTTCTCCAGTTTCTATTAGTTTTAGTTGTATAATAATTGGGTTAGTATCACGTTAAGTTATCAAGTTATCAAAATTTGAAGTCACTCTGTTGATGAGTTTAGAAAGACGTACTGTAGCAGCCAGTTCAGCTTCGTTCAACTGCTTGTAAGCATCAGCAAATGAGACATCATCCACGTTTTCAGCAGGCATATCGTACTATTGTGATATGGTTGTTGTAGAGGTATAAGAAAGATAAGCCAATAATTGCATTTGGTGTAAGTTGTGTAACTTTCTGTAATCTCCAGCGAAATTGGAAATTTGTTGAAACGTGTTGAGTAACTCATGGTGTTTCTTCTCCTGAAAACTTACAGAAAACCAGTCAATTCATCTTCAAAACATATAATTACAATGAAGTTCAACAGTATATTGATCTCTCTGGCTTCTTTGGCCTTTTCAGAGCTTGCTCAAGCACTGAGCCCACCTTCAGACTTCACCAAAACTCTAGTGGTGTATGATAAAGATGATACTGAATTTTCATCAACACACAGCAAATTTTTACAATCATTAACAGATAGATCATTAGATTATGAATTGAAATCAACCTATGAATTTGATAATACCATCTTTGCTAGAAATGGCTCGAAATTGTATCAAAATATTATAATTTTCCCAACTCAATCCAAAAGTTTAGTTGATGAAAAAGATTTATTAAAATTCCAAAGAAAAGGTGGTGATTTAATTGTTATCAATAATAATCATGGTGTTCAAACTGATTTAGCTATCTATTTAAATCAATTAGGTATCCACCCATCTCCAAAAGGTTATCACTATATCGATTATCAAAGTGCTGATTCATCTATTTTAGTTAATCCAGATTTAAAATATATTACCGATGCCAAATTAGATCAATTACAATTTGATGATTCGTCTGTTTCTGTTATTTCTAACTCTGAATTATTGATTCCTGTTTTAAAAGCTGGTATATCATCAGTTTCTGCTAGTATTGATGAAGGTATCATTAACTCCGATTCAGTTTGGCATTCAGGTGATCAAGGTTACCAAATTGTTGCTTTCCAAGCTTTAAATAATGCAAGATTATCATGGGTTGGTTCTGAAGCATTTTTCAAAGATGATAAATATTCTGGTGAATTAGTTTCAGACTTAATTGATTTTACTTTCCAAATTAAAGGTTTAATAAAAACTGAATTCATTAATCATATCAATGTTGAAACAAATGAACAAAGTTATAAAGTTGGTGATTTAACTAAATTTGAAATTGGATTTTCAACTTGGGATGGTTCAGAATGGGTTCCATTAAATACCTTAGATGATTTACAATTAGAATTTATTATGCTTGATCCATATTATAGATTAAACTTAACTTTAGAAGGTGAAGGTGTTTATACTACCACATTTAAAGTTCCAGATCAACATGGTATGTTTACTTATAAAGTTGATTATAAAAGACCAGGTTACACATATATTGATGAAGAAGTTGTTGTTCCAGTTAGACATTTAGCTAATGATGAATATCCAAGATCATGGGAAATTACTAATTCTTGGGTTTATATCGCCTCTTATGCTTCTGTTGTTTTGGGTTGGTTTACTTTTGTTTGGTTTTATGTTACAAGTGATAACGGCAAACCAGCAAAGGAAACTAAAGAAACTACTAAAAAGGTTGAAGAAGATAAGAAGGTTGAAAAGAAATAATTCACTTTGTATAAATTCTGTTAGTTTTTGTTTGCTTATTCTTTGTATACAACTTATAAATTAAAAAAGAAATAATGTTTGAATTGATAATTGGGGGCTATAGAATTTATGTAAATGTTCAGAAACTTCAGATGTCCTAAGAGTCTTTTGAAGACACTGAAGATATTGATTTCTTACATGTTTTTCTATACTTTGTTGCACGGTATTCAGAAACAAGTCCAGCACCAATAGCTATCCAGTAGAGACAATTTGTAGAGACAACAACTCCTTTAGGATAGCTAGAAATTTTCAAATTCAATCTATAATTTAGATAAACTAGTGGTAACCCAGAAAGAAAAACAGTAGCAGTAGTGATCAAACCTTCAACAACAGGAGGACGTGGTGGCACAGATGTATCCTTTTTTAGAGTGCTCAAAAAGTCTTTTATCATTATTTTGAATATATTCTATAGTTATAATATAAATGTTTTGTTTATTTGAAGTTCAGTACCTGGAAAAAGAAAAAGGTTATGTTGGAAGTAATCATGTAGGATGTTATAATTTTAGTTTTATATCTATCAGAAAAATGATATATCAACTTTGTTTGGCAAACTACAAATCAATTTTTTTTTTAACAATGTTTAACGATAAATAAAGTTTTATCATTATTTCTTGAGTTCCTATTCTTGCTGATAAACTTTATAAACATAATGAAACCAAGGGAACTACACTAAAAGAATTGAAGAAGCTAAGAATGTTGAAAAAAAAAATATTTAACTTCTGTTAGTTTTTGTTTGCTTAATGTTTTGTACATGTATACAACTTATAAATAAAAAATAAGTAAAGTAAAGATTCGCAACTTAGTATAGTCCCAATTACTAATATTATTAATATGTAAAAACATATAAATACGTGTATAAATAATCTTTAGAAACTTGTTCTACTTCTTTCTCTTAATTTAAGCAAAACATCCATTAATGAATGTCATGAAACCAAGCCCAACAGAAGTCCAATAAAGATAATTTGTAGCAGTAATTAATGCTTTAGGAAAATTTGAAATTTTGATAAGCAATCTATGATTTAGATAAATAAATGAAAAGCCAGAAAGAAAAATGAAACCAGCAATGAACCCTCCAGCAAAGAAAGCAAATGGTCCAGATGCTTTTTTATTTGGTGTAACTGGTGTAACTGTTGATGTAGTCATTTTTTCAAATATATTTTCGATTTTAAAATTTATGATATTTATGCTATTTATGTTTGTTAATTTGAGGTTATATATGAAAAGAAAGATTACATTAAGAGTAATAAAGAAAGTTTGAATTCTTGTTTTTTATATGAATCAGAATTGTGATAGGTCAACTTTTGTTGTTGAAATTCATGTCAGTTGCAACTAAGTCATAGGATAGATGGATACCCACCTTTAAGTGTGTTGGGTCGATTAGAAGAGGGTTAAAGCTCTATATGTAATTGAATAATTGCAATATTACAATAAACTAAAAAAAATTCATTAAACAATTTGAAATATAAACATAAGAAACAAAAATATTTAGGAACAAACTTTAACTTTTGAAAAAACAAATAATCTATACATTTACATGATAATTGAAAGAATTGAAAGAATAATATAACGATGAACAGACATCTGTTTATGAAATCAAAAAAAAAAATACAAAAGTAAAGAACTAAATTATTAGAAATCATTGAGTGTAATTCCTGATTTATCACACATTGATCTAAAAATACCATTTTCTTCATTGAATAAATTCAAAGGAGTATCAAATTCAGCAATTTCACCTTTTTCCATAACTAATATTCTATCATAACCAACAATTGTTTTTAATCTATGAGCAATACATAAAATTGTACAATCTTTAAATTCATTAGCTATAGTTTCTTGAATTTTAGCATCTGTTTTATAATCAACACTTGATGTAGCTTCATCTAAAATTAAAATCTTTGATTCTTTAACTAAAGCTCTACATAATGCTATAATTTGTCTTTGACCTAATGAGAAATTATCTCCATTATCTTCAACTAAATTATCCAAGTGAAATTTATGCAATTCTTCATCATCTGATTCAATAATACTTTGTGATTTAACTTTCTCAATTTCCTTTGAAGAAATACAACCTGATCTAACTAATGCATCATATAAAACATCATCTGATAATTCATTAAAAGGATCTAAATTTTTTCTAACAGTACCTCTAAATAATACAGGATCTTGTGGAATAATAGTTAATTTGGATCTTAAATCAAACAATCCAATATCTTGAATATTAATATCATCAATTTTAATTGAACCAACTTCAGGTTCACTTATTCTATATAAAGCAGTCATAATTGTAGATTTTCCAGCACCAGTTCTACCACAAATACCTATTTTTTCAGATGGTTTAAATTCAACAGAGAAATTCTTCAAGATATAAGGTAATAATGGTCTATAACGTAAACAAACATTATCAAATTTGATAACACCATTTGAAGGCCAATTCTTAGGTGGTTTAGGACCTGTATCAGGTGGTTTTGATAAATAAGAAGCTTCTTGTGGTAAATCAATAGCATATTCACATAGCCTTTCAACTGAATTAAATAATTGTTCTAACTGACCTAATGCTTTACTAGCTTGAATTAATTGTAAATTGAAAGCAACTAAATATGAAACTAATAAACCTGATGAAGCACCTGAAATTGGAAAAACTCTAGCTGCACATAATAAAGTAACAATTAGATTAATAACAGCACTAGCTAGATGTAAAGTAATAGCCAAAAATCTTTGTAAAGAATTTGTTAAGAAATAAGCTTCATTCATTGAATTAATTTGATTTTTATTTTGTTCAATAAATAAATTTGTATTTGAATACATCTTAATTGTATCAGTACCTTGTAAAATTTCATCAAAAGTTGAATAAACTGTTGATAATTTAATACTTGCAATTCTTTTAACTTCTCTTCCACTAGCTTGATAATAAGAAAATGAAGATATTGTAAATATAAGTAAAAATGGAATAACAATTGCAAAATATGGCATGTAAATAATACATAAAATTAAAGTACCAAATGATCCACCTAAATTAAAACAGAATTGTCTAAACTGTTCAGCAATTTCATTATCTAATGCATCAGTATCTTTAGTAAATCTATTAATAATTCTTCCCATTGGAGTTGTATCAAAAAATGACATTGGAGCATGCATAATTTTCTTAATTGCTTTAATATTTAACATTTTTGAAGCATTATTACTTAAGTAAACCAAAATACAAAATTGCCAAATTGTACATAAAACAAATAAAAATGTGAATAAAACATAAATACCAATATAAAACCCATCTGATTTACCTTTGAATTTATCTAATGACCAAAATGATAACCAGACATTTTGAAATAATTGACAAAAAGTTGTTAATACAATACTTAAAATAGTTAAAGGTATTATAATATAAATACCTCTTTTACCACATCCAGATTGACCAAATTCTAAGAAAACATTTTTATTAATACCATTAATTTCTCTATGTTCTTTTGTAATTAATTTACCAGAATTAATATTATTTTTATTTTTTTCATATTGATATTCAATTTTTGTAGTTTGTTTTCTAACTAATTTTTCATCTTCTTCAATTTCATCTTGATCTTCATCTTCATCAATTTCATTCTTTTCATTTTCATTATTTGAATTATTTTCTTGTTGAAAAGTCATTAGATGATTAAATGATTCATTACTTTTTAATAATTCATCATGTGTACCAACATCAATTGTACCATTATCATTTAAAAATATAATTCTATCAGCAGAACCAATTAATGATAATTGATGAGTTGCTAAAACTCTAGTTTTATTATTTAATAAATTTAAAAAGCATTCATTCATAATATGTTTACCAACTTTAGCATCAACAGCAGATAAAACATCATCTAATAAAATAATATTTTGATCATCATCTTGAATAACTTTATAAACAGCTCTAGCTAAATTAATTCTTGCCTTTTGACCACCAGATAAATTAACTCCTCTTTCACCAATTTCAGTTAAATCACCAGCTGGTAACATTTCAAAATCATTATGTAAAGCACAAACATCAATTGTTTTTGAATATAAAATTTCATTATATTTTAAACCAAATATAATATTATTTTGAACTGTTGTATTTTGAATCCATGGATTTGAACATAATAATAAATTACCAGAAATGTTAATTGAACCTTTATTACGTGGCATTAATGAAGAAATTGCTGATAATAATGAAGATTTACCTGAACCAATTGAACCTGTAATAATTATAAATTCATTATGTTTAATTGATAAATTGATATCATGTAATCCAGTAAATAAATGAACTTTTTCATCATTCTCATTGCTTTGATCTTCAATTTTATCATACCAAGAAAATTCACCATTTTTAATTTCAATTGAAGGTTGTAATTTATTAATTTGATTAATATGATATTCAGGATCAGGAATTTCTTCTTTAGCTAATAAAAATTCTTGAATTCTATCTAAAGCAACTAAAGCATCAGCACCAGTTGATAATGAATATGGTAAGATTGAAATATGAGTACTTAAAACATTAAATAAAGAAACAGAAGCAAATATATTAGCAGCATTTTTTAAGTAACCATATTGACCAAAAACAGAAAGAAATCCAATCATTGCAGACATTGAAGATAAAGTAATTGCAATTGCACTAAGTGAATTTCTAATAAATTGAATTTTTAATAAAATAGACATTTCTAATTTTCTTAATTTAACAATTAAATCAGTATAAGGAATTTCCCAAGAATAATATTTAATAATTTTCATATTATTTAAAATTTCTTTAATATATTTAACTCTTGAATCAGTAAAAATATTTGTTTTATTTCTATATCTAATTAAATATTTAGTTGAATAACTAATAATAAAAGTAATAATTAAGAAATAAGCAACCCCAGCTAATGAAGCAGGACCTAAATAAACAGTTAATAAAACAATTGTAATAATAATACCAATTGGAATACTAACAACAAATGGAGTATAAGCAAAAGCAATATCAATTTTTGATAAATCATTACCTAATAAAGTTGTAATAACAGAAGGATTATATTTAATTTTTGAAGATTTATCTAATTTAAAAGATTTATCAATTAAAATTTTATTTAAAAAACCTTTAACTTGAGCACCAACCATAATTGAAGAATGCATAAATCTAGCAATTAAAGTACCTTGAAAGAAAACAATTAAAGCAATACCAATTGCCATACCATAACCATTATTACCAACATTTTCACCATTTGATTTTTTATGAATATATAAAATGAAATATCTAATTAAAATTGGATTTAAATCAGTTGCAGTATCAGAAATACATTTTGATAATATAACATCCCAAATATCAGATTTTAAAGTAAAATAAATTGATTTTATAATTAAAAATCTTGAATATTTAAAATTTGAATCATTAATTAAATTTAATCTATTTTCTAATGTAATTTGAATATTATTTTTAATTAAATAATTTAATTCATAATTTAATTTAAATTTATTAAAATAATATATAAATTTTTTTGATAATATTTCAACATTAAATCTTGAATTATCATCAATTTTAAATAAATCTTGAGATTGTAAAGTTCTTTTATAACCAACATTTAAAATTGGAATACACCAATAAAGTAAAAATTCATTAATAAAATTATTACTTCTATATGGGAAATTAATTCTTTCAGAATCATTTTGAGGTAATGGAGGTACTGATTTATTGAATAAAAAAGGAGTTAATAATCTTTTTTGAAGTTTTAAATCATTATCATTATCTAATTCTTGTTGTTTTTCAACATCTGAAGTAATTGAAGTTGATTCAGATTTATTGAATCCACCCATTATTGGTTAAAAATATAGTATTTTAACATTATTTTCTCTGATATAACTGAAGAAATATAACAATTGGATATGTATCAAGATATAAATGAATTCATCTGATGGTGTTTCCGATGATTTACCGCTTTAAGTGAAAAGTAGCCACAATGATAAATATGGCTTCTTTTTCTGGAGATAACGTTAACAATTAGGGTATGTCCCCGTGATCTGCTCACGTGCAATATATCACCTGACCACATCACGTGTCAGTCACGTGTTGGTATCACGTGCCTAATATCACGTGTACAGCCTGAAAAAAAATCAACGAAATTTGAAAACAGTTAAAGATTTTAGAATTTAGAGATACGATAGCAACAACAACTACTTCAAGTCAAAACAAAACAAAACAAAAACATAACAAAACAACACTAATAAACTCACTCTTATCCATTCATTCTCTCTTCACTTCTTAATACTATTCTATCTTTCAAATGGCTTATATAGATACTTCCCAAATGACCCAAAGGGTCCCGGATGCTCCAATTGAAGATTTATCTTTACAAGAAAAACAAAATTTAGAATTTGGTCCTTTAACTTCAAAAGATTATTTATATACTGCTACATTTGATCCTTCTCAACCTTTACCAACTCCAATTCATGATGATCCTCCTTATTTTATTGTTATTTTTACTTATTTAAATTATTTAATTTTAATTATAATTGGTCATATTAATGATTTTTTTGGTATGTGGTTTATGCCACAATATTTTCAAGCTGTTTTACCAAAAGATGGTTATCCACCTTGGTATTCTGCTTTTGAATCTTTTTATCCAAGAAGATTAAAAAAAAGATTAGATGATTGTTTTGCTGTTGCAATTCATGGTGTTCCAGGTAGATATATTAAATGTTTTAATCGTTATTCAAATGATTATAATAATTCTTTATATTATGATGGTAAATCAACTCCATGTTTAAATTTATCTTCTTATAATTATTTAGGTTTTGCTCAATCTGTTGGTAAATGTACTGAAGATTCAATTAATGTTGTTCAAAATTATGGTACTTCATCATGTGGTCCAATTGATACAATTGGTTATAATGATTTAACTAGAGAAGCTGAAAAAGTTTTAGCTAATTTTGTTGGAAAAGATGATGCTTTAGTTTTTTCAATGGGTTATGGTACAAATGCTAATTTATTTACTTCTTTAGTTAATTCAAAATGTTTAGTTATTTCTGATTCTTTAAATCATGGTTCAATTAGATTTGGTATTAGATTAGCTGGTGCTGCAGTTAAAGTTTTCCCACATAATGATATGAATAAATTAGAATCAATTTTAAGAGATTCAATTTCTCAAGGTCAATCAAAAACTCATAGACCTTGGAAAAAAATATTTGTTTGTGTTGAAGGTTTATATTCAATGGAAGGTAATTTATGTAATTTACCAAAATTAGTTGAATTAAGAGATAAATATAAATTTTATTTATTTGTTGATGAAGCTCATTCAATTGGTGCATTAGGTGAAAAAGGTAGAGGTGTTTGTGATTATTTTTCAGTTGATCCATCAAGAGTTGATTTATTAATGGGTACTTTAACAAAATCATTTGGTGCTGCAGGTGGTTATGTTGCTGCTAATAAAGATATAATTGATAGATTAAGAATTGATATTTCAACTAATATTTATGGTGAATCTCAAGCACCAGCAGTTTTAAAACAAATTTCAACTTCATTAAGAATTATAGATGGTCAATTAAATGGTGATGAAGGTAAATTAAGATTACAAAGAATTGCTTTTAATTCAAGATATTTACGTTTAGGTTTAAAAAGATTAGGTTTTATTGTTTATGGTGCTGATGATTCTCCTGTTATTCCAATGTTAACTTATTTCCCTGCTAAAATGCCTGCATTTGCTAGAATGATGCTTGAAAAAGGTATTGCAGTTGTTGTTGTTGGTTATCCCGCAACTGATTTAATTACTTCAAGAGTTAGATTTTGTGTTTCTGCTGCTTTAACTAAAGAAGATATTGATCAAATTTTAACTATAGTTGATGAAGTTGGTGATAAATTATATTTAAAATTTGGTTCTGGTATTGCAGGTGGTGAAAAAAATCCTGGTGATTATAAAAAAGGTATTGTACCAAGATGGTCAATTGAAGAAGTTTTAGCTAAAACTCCTGAAGATTGTAAGAAAAAAGTTATGTATTAAATGTGACTTGACTTTTTCTCTTTAATGTTTTTTATGAAAGGTTTTTTTGTTTTGTTTTCAATAAATAATTTGGAAAATATAGACTTAATTTAATTTTGTTTTCTACTTTTATCATGTCATTGAGTTTAAAATTTATCTTGTCTCGTTCTTTTTTTTTTTTTTTTCAATACTATTATTATTATTACATTTCATATTCTTTTATTTCATCTTTTCTTTGTTGTTTTTTGTTTTTTAGTTGTATATTTTCATATTATTTATTCTTAATATTTATCATCCAATGATCATTTAATTAACTTATATTTACATTATTCCAGTTAACGTAAATTTAATCTTTGAGGCGCTTTTTCTTTTCTTAGCGTTTAAATGTTAATTAAGTTGATTTTTCATCAATTTCCTATGAAAAGATAACAATTTATATAATGTTGTAATGTTGTAATGTTTCAATTACAATTACTATCTCAACCTGAATTCTATCAAAATTTACAAGATTTAATATATTTCTTTGCAATTCCATTCATACTTTATTATATTACATGTTTTATATTTGGTTTTAGATACACATTTATACGAGCATTTCTATTTTTCATTTTATTAAGATTACCATATTTAAGTATTTTATTAAAATCTCCAAATAATCATATTCATTATTATTATACAAGATCAAATCAATTAGTTGGATTAGATTATAATAGACAAATTAATAATATAAAAGTTTCAAATTTTTTTGAATTTGGTTTAGATTTATGTAAATCCAATTTAATTAAAAAAGAAAATAATCAAAAAGTTGAATTTGGTTATTTATCAAGTTATTATTATAAATTTTCAACAACTCAAGTTAATAATAATGATTATTTAATTGAATATTTAAATGAAAATTTAAAAATTAATTTAATTCAATATTTAGAATCAATTTTATTTAATCCATTAAATGATAATTTTAGTTTATTTATTTTTGATCAAGATGATTTTTGGATTGGGACTTTAATCATTGGTCCTACTGTTTCTGCTTGGTTATCTAATTTATCAAATACATATTGTCTTGGAACTTATAAAGAGAATTATATGTATAAACAATACAATGGACGTTGTATTTATTAGAATTTTTGAATTTTTTGAATTTTTTGATTTTTTTTTTTTTCTGTTATAGCTTTCTTTTACTTTTAAAATATTATATTTGTATGATTTTAATTAATATAATTTAATTTCCATAAAACTCTTTGGTTTCTCATTGAATTAGTTGTTCTTGTTTGTAATAGATCATGTGAAATTGTTATATCTGATTGGCCAATAGCTTTCAGCAATCTTTTCTTTCTACTTTAAACTAGTACTGTATTTATAAATAAACTAAATTAATCAAGATAAGTAAAAGTTAGTAGTTGGAGTCATAATATCTGAAATAATTGAATGTTCTGTGATAAAGGAAAAGGAGAGAATGTTGGAAATTTAAGAAAACTCGTTGAAATTATTTTGAAATTATTTTGGTGTTTTTGGTTTTAAAGATTCCTAGTTTTTTCCTCTTTTTTGATCAATTGTGTTATAACTGGTTTATTTAGATTCATTACTATCTTGATAATTCTTGATAATGGCTGTTTTCTTACAGAATCAATTAGCTACTTATGATAATGGTATTGCTACCGTTTGGTATGTTTGTTCCCATCCATTTTTCCCCTTTTTTTCAAATCATCTTATTAACATCTTTTCTTTTATTCATCAAGGCTTCTAGCTACTTTAGGTAAACGATTTGGTAATAAGAAAGTCACTAAGAAAGATATTCAACAATTATCTATTCCTGAAGTTTGTAATGCAATTACAAATCAAACTTTAATTACTAAAGAATTCCCATTAAGACATGCTTCCTCACTTTTATATGGAGTTACTTTAGTTTATAAACAACAAATGGATTATAATTATAAAGAAGTTGTATTAGCTAAACAATCAATGATTAAAGATTTTTTAAAGATTACAAATAAAAAAGTAATTTTAAATAATAATTTAAATTTAATTGATACATCTACTTCAATTAATTCAAATAAAGCTGTTTTACTTAGAGATGATCCAAATTTTGATGTTCAAATTGATTTAATTCCAGATTTAAATAATTGGCAATCAACTCAACAACAAGTTCAAGATTCATTTAATTTAGATTTAATTCATGATGATCAATTGAGATCAGATGATAATATTTTATCACAACAATTAAGAAATGAAAATCAAAATAATGATGATTTAGATCAATTACCTGATTTTGTTTTTGGTAATGATGGTGATGCAATTGAAATTAATCCAAATGAAAAAGATCAAGATCAAGATATTGATAATGATTATGGTTATGATGTTGATTATGGATTCAATGAACCTGATTTACTTAATGAAAATAATAATAATGATCAATTACAATTAGATAATGAAGTTTTAAATGATTTTGATTTTAATTTAGATTCTGAAGTACCAATTTCTACAGAAATTGAAATTCCTGATATAGAAGAACAACAACATCCAAGAAAGAAAAGAAAGACAACTAAATTAAAAGTTGATAAAGAAATTGCAGTTAATTTAAATGAATTAAGAGATTGGAATCATAATTATGTTGATTATAGATTAAATGAAATTTCAAAATTACAATCAAAATCAAAAAATTTAATTACTCCACAAGAATTATTTAATAATTCAATTAAAAATTTACCTGAATTTACTAAAACTTCAATTGAAACATTAATTAAATCAATACCAAATATTATTAATAATGATGATACAACAATTGATAATGTTAATAGAAAAAGAATTAGATCAAGATCATCAAGTGTTTCATCAATTGAATTAGGTAGAAGACAATCTTTATCTTTAAATAATAATAATACTACAACAAATAATGAATTTCCTGAATATGATGATTTTGGTTATGAAAATAATTGGGATTATAATGATAATGTATTAGGACAAGATATTGAAAATATTGAAAATAATGAAGCAAATAATGCAATGATTGATATTTCAATTCCTAATGATTTTAAAGAATTTGAATCAATTCAAAATAATAAAGATTCAATGTATAGTTTAAGTAAACAAGATTCTTCCAAGAATATTAATTTAGATTTAAAAGGATATTATGATGATATAATGAATTTAAAATCAGATGAATTTGTTGGTAATTTATTAGATGATGAAGATGATATTAAAGAAATTGGATTTAAAGAATTATTAAATAATGATAATCCTAGTAGAAAAGAAGTTGCTAGTTCATTTCATAAGTTATTGCATTTATCTACCAAGAGTATGATTGGAATAGATATTCGTGTTAGTAGATTAGAAAAGAAGACTAAATGGTCTTTATTAGAAGTTGAAAATATTCTTGTTATTTGTTGAACTGAACGCGTCGAGTTTTAAGTTGAATTTGTTTTTAAATTGTGTTTCTTTCTTATAGTTTCTTATATTATTATATTATTATATTATTATCTTGTTGTATATTAGAATATCATCATGACTGATTACGACCCAACTGCTTGGACTTGTTCATCGAATGAGGCCTTACGTGTTTCATTAGGTACGTGTTTTTTAGAATTGTTTTGATTTTTGCCTTTACATATATACTAACTAACCCTTTAAAACATTTATGATATAGCATTACCTGGTAAAGCATTAACATTCAATCCAGAATTTACATATCCAATATTTGGAGATTCAGAACAAATTTATGGATATAAAGATTTAGTTTTAAATTTAGCATTTGATTGTGAATCAATGAAACCATTTATTGGTATTAAATATTCAAGTAAATTAGAAAATGATGATGAAATTAAAGAATTAGATAAAGAATTATTAAAATTTTTACCAAAAGAAGATAATGATGTTATAATTCAAGATGAAATTAAATGGTTAGATTCAATCGAAAATGAAAATTTTGAAAAACCTGGTGAAATTATTTTAAAATATACTGTGGATGATGATGATGATTCTGAATATGAAATTAGAAAATTTAATTTAGTTAAAGATAAAAATGGATTAAAATTACATCGTCGTATTCAAATATTTGTTTTATTATTTATTGAAGCTGGATCATATATTGATGAAAATGATCCAACATGGGATATTTATGTTATTTATAAGAAAAATAAAGATGAAAATGAAAAGAAGAGTTGTTTTGTTGGATTTACAACAGTTTATTCATATTGGAAATATAAAGGATTTAAAGAACATGATGAAAACGAAAAAGAATTAAAATTAAAATTTAGAAAGAAGATTTCACAATTTATAATATTACCACCATTTCAAGGTAAAGGACATGGTAAACATTTATATAAAACAATTTTTAATGAATTTTTAAAAGATTCACAAGTTGAAGAAGTTACAATTGAAGATCCAAGTGAATCATTTGATGATTTAAGAGATAGATGTGATTTAGAAAGATTAAATAATGATAAACAATTTTTAAAGAAATTAAATGAATTACCAATTAAAAGTGAATGGATATTAAAAGAGAAATTAAATGAAAAGATGGATAAAAGACAATTTGAAAGATGTATTGAAATGTTATTAATTAATGAATTAAATAATAACCACAATAATAATATTAAGAATTTAAATGAAAAAGAAATTCGATTACAAATTAAAAAAAGAATTTATTTAAAGAATAAAGATGCATTAGATGAATTAGAAAAAGCAGATAAAATGGATAAATTACAAGTTGCATTTGAAAGATTAAAAGAAGATTATATTAGGATTTTAGAAAAAGTTAAATTTTCCAAGAAGAGAGTTAATGAAGAAGAGATTGAAGGTAATATTAAGATTGCTAGAGTTGAAGAGATTGAAGATGAAGGAAATTAAAGGAATTAAATAAATTGAATAAATCAAAAGAATTAAAGGAATTGAAATAAGTATTGTATTGTATGTATTACCTAAACATTGCGTAAGCAGAATGCCGTAATCCCTTACGTAATAATCCAGATCCCAATTGGGATGGGCTGGGTTTCCGCTTTGGGCGCGCACGTGACTGCAGCCGGCTGTACTGCGCGCCACGTGACCACCGCCCGCCATTACGGCTGCGCAAGCGCAATACACCCGCCCATCAGCTCCAGTTACCGAATTGCCCTTTTGGGAAGCACTGAAATTCAATCAACTAAAATTGCAACCACAATCAAGTGAATCAACATACTGAACCAACTCATCTCTTCTTCTTCTTCCTATCCATTCAATTGATTATAATATCTAACAATCACAATGCATAGAACTTACTCTTTAAGATCAAGTAGAGCTCCAACTGCTTCTCAACTGGCTACTCCTCCACCACCTCCATCTTCAACAAAGTACGTATCTTTATCTATCTTTAATTTGCTATTTCTTTGATTTTATTGATTTTATTGATTTTAATTTACTAACTCAATTCATTTTATTCATTATAGGGGTGGTAAATTCTTTGGTACTTCAAGTATTTCTTCTTCTTTAAGAAAATCAACTGCTGGTCAATTTGGCCCTGAATTATCTAAAAAATTATCTCAATTAATTAAAATTGAAAAAAATCTGGAAAGATCAATTGAATTAGTTGCAAGAGAAAGAAGAGGTGTTGCTAAACAATTATCATTATGGGGTGAAGAAAATGATGATGATGTTTCTGATGTTACTGATAAATTAGGTGTTTTAATTTATGAAATTGGTGAATTAGAAGATCAATTTATTGATAAATATGATTTATATAGAATCACTTTAAAATCAATTAGAAATATTGAAGCTTCTGTTCAACCTTCAAGAGATAGAAAAATTAAAATTACTGATGAAATTGCTCATTTAAAATATAAAGATCCTCAATCTCCAAAAATCCCAATTTTAGAACAAGAATTAGTTAGAGCTGAAGCTGAATCTTTAGTTGCTGAAGCTCAATTATCAAATATTACAAGAGAAAAATTAAAAGCTGCCTTTTTATATCAATTTGATGCTTTAAGAGAATTATCTGAAAAATTAGCTTTAATTGCTGGTTATGGTAAAGCTTTATTAGAATTATTAGATGATTCTCCAGTTACTCCTGGTGAAACTAGACCTGCTTATGATGGTTATGAAGCTTCAAAACAAATCATTATTGATGCTGAATCTGCTTTAGCTTCTTGGACTTTAGATAATGCTTTTGTTAAAGAACCTGCTTTATCTTTACATCAAACTATTGATGATGTTTATGATTCTGAAGTTGCTGATGCTGAAGCTCAATGGCAAGAAGATGAAGAAGAAATCCCAAATACAACTGCTCCAACTTCTTAAATGTAATCAATAAAATTAATATTTGATACTTTTACTCTATGCTAAGTTTTATTTCCTTTTTTGTCGTTTTTTTTTTTTCTTTGTTTCGAATTGTGTTATTATTAGCCATTTACTTTTTGTTTTATCTTTCTTTTTTTATTTTATTGGATTTTGTTTTGTATACAAGTACTTATTTTATTTGCTTTTTCCTTCTTTTCCTTATACTATTTTTACTGATATTTGTTTGAGTTTATTTTTATTATCAAAACATTAGTGTTATTATTATTATTATTACTATATTCTGTTTTATAAAATGATATTCTATAAAGTTATTGTTATATTAAAAAAATCTATTTATCAATACCTGTTGATATACCTGTAGTATTTGTAATTTCTTCTTTATCTTTACTTTCTGGTTCAACATAATCTTTTTTAAATAGTCTTTGATTTTCTTCAGGAGTATGATTATTCAATTCTGATGTTTTATCATAATAAATAAATATACCTAAACATAAAATTGCAGCAATTAGAAATTTAACCAATAAAGCTTTCATAACATCGAAAATTGTAGTACCTTCTCCTTCTGTGTTTTCTAATTCTGATTGTATGATATCTATATTACTAAATGGATTCATGATTGATTTTTTATTAAAAGTTGGTCAAGTTGGTCAAGTTGAAGTAAAGAAAAGTGAATGAATGAAGAAACTTCAAGAAAGATAAGAAAAACGGAATCGTTCACCTTTGTATATAAACTAAAAGCCTTATCGCTTTCACTTAATGGATTTCAGGATTTGGGTGAAGTTTAGTTGGATATTAATACCTATATAGTTATCATGACATTTATTTGGATCTATTAATGTTTTATAGTTAATCTCTTCTACATTATATTCTTATCATACTAATTGATTGATTCGCAGTTTGATTTAAAGATTTTTCATTTTGAAGATACATTTATGACTAAAAGATTTCTCTTTTTTTTTCACTTCAATTTAATTAAAACTATCAATAACTAATGTTCATATTTAAAAGAAACGCTTCTTCTTCTTCAGTTATCAAATCAAGAATATCAAGAAAAAATAATGATTTAAAACCACTTATATTGGTTACATCAATTGGTAATCCATCTCCAAAATATGATGGTACAAGACATTCAGTTGGTCATTTAATGTTAGATTATTATTTTAATTCTTTTAGTATAAATAATGAAATTCAATTAGGTAACTATACATATAAATTTAATCCTGAAAATAAAAATATAATTTATTATAAATTAAATCAAGGTTATATGAATTTATCTGGTAAACCATTATTAAAAATTTGGAATAATTTAATTACAACAACTAAAGATAAAAGAAATCCAATATTAGTAGTATTACATGATGAATTAGATTTAGATTTAGGTAAATTAAAAGTTAGAAAACAAAATTCTTCACATAGAGGTCATAATGGTTTAAGAAGTATTCAAGAAAATATTGGTAAAGGTTATAATGCAATTCAAATTGGTATTGGTAGAAATTATAATAATCCAAAATCAAGAGATGGTGATGTTGTTGCTAAATATGTTTTATCTAAATTTAATCAAAATGAATTAAATATTTTAGAAAATGAAACTTTATTAAAATTAGAAAAAGTTTTAAATGAAATGACTGAAAAAGAAAAATATATTTATGATTCAAATTAATAGTTACTTGTACTTGTATATAATTTACATAATTTAATAGAGAAATTTCAATTAAATAAATCAAATAAGAATTAAGAAATAAAAGAAAACGTAAAAGCTAAACTATACATGTGTACTTATAATATAAGGACTAAAAATACTGAGATAAAGTGACAAAAATAACAAAAACAAAATATATATAACTTAGAAGTATATAAAAGAAAAAATATTAGCAAGTTCATTGCAAGAAGGTATCCAAAAATCTAAGAAAAAATATGTATATATTAACAGCAATGAATGAATGAAAGGCAAAAAAATAATTAATATAGATGGAATATATTTAACAAAATTTCCATCTATTACCACAACTTTCACAAGTACAAAAAGTTGTTAAAGGTTCATCAGCAGATCTAGTTTGCATTTGATAATAACTAACTTCACGTTTTTTACATTTACCACAAATAAATCTATCAGTAACAGCTCTTTTTTGAACTGCACCTTGTGCATCAAATAAATTCTTTTGATGTAATGAAGCCATTTCTTCTTTTAATTTATCAGGAGCTAATTCAGCACTTGTCATTGAAACTATTCTTGATGGTGAAATACTACCATTTGATAATCTTTCTCTTAATTCTGGATTATTTTTATTTTTTATATTTGAAACTAATGATCTTAATTTAACTCTATAATCATTTGAAACTTGTTCTTTATTTAATTTAAAAACTTCAATCTCAATATCTTTAGCAACATCTAAAATAATTTTTGGTTGAACTTTTGATTCAAATGCAATTGATGAATATAATGCAGTAATAGAACCATTTCTTGTTGTATTTTCATAAAAATTAACTTTAATTCCATCATTTGAAGGATTTCTTGGTTTTGAAGTAATAAAATCACCATCACTATTTAAAGATGAACCATTTGATTCTGATTTAACATTTCCATTTGATGATTTTGTTGTTGAAGTACCATTTGAATTTGAAGGCGTTGAATTTGTTGATTTTGTTGTATGATTTTGATGTTGATGTTTATGTTTTTTCTTATCAGCAGAAACCTGTTCTTTCCAATGTTTAATGATTTTTTTAACTAGACTACTCACTTTAGAGTCATCATGTGATCTTAATTTATTAACTGCAACACCAACTTTAGTTTCTCTTAAGAAAGATTCAGTAGCTTGAACTTGATCTTTCAATATATTCAATAATTCTAAAATTGTATTAGAATCTTTGGCTTTCTCCAAATTCTTGATTACAGTTTTCACTTCTTTTGCGTCCATCTTCTGGATAGTATTTTCTCCCTATGATCTCCTTGTTGAAGAAATGAAATGAAATAGAAATAAGAAAGGAATAAAGGTTTGCTGAAAAGGCACAAAAAAGTTCGTTCAATTTTTTTAAAGAAATTAAAGCGTTTTTTTTCTTCTAATAAAACAACAATTAAACAACAATTATACAATTAAACAACACATATATATCCACAATGGCATCAAATACAGTCTATCTAGCAGGAATACCATTTGATTTCACAGAAGAACAAATACAAGATATAGCTAAATCAGTTGGACCCATTAAATCAGGTCGATTATTGTTTGATTTAAGTACAGGTAGATCTAAAGGTATATTCATCGTTGAATATTATGATATTGAAACAGCATCAAGTGCAGTTAGAAATTTAAATAGATATGCAGTTGGAATATTTGGAAATAGAGAAAGATTATTAAGATGTAATTTTATTGGGAATGGTGATAAAGGTGATTTAAGAATAATTGATGAATTTGGTATTGGAGGCAATAATAATAACAAGAATAATAATAATATGAATGGTTTGGATTCATCATTTAATGCAGTTGAAAGAGAAAGAGAAAGATTATTAAGTCAAGTTCCTCCATTACCAGCAGGTATTACAATTCAACAATTTGATATGAAAAGTTTAAATACAAGTATATATGAATCATTAATTAATTTAAATTCAATGGGTAGATTAAATAATTTATTAAAAGATGCTAAAACAATGTCAGAAACAAGACCAGATGTAATGGAAGCATTATTAGATAAGAATCCACAATTAATGTATTCATTATTACAAGCGTCAAGTTTATTAAATTATTTGAATATTGATAAGATGAAAGAATTATTAAATATAAATATAAATTCCAAACAACAGATTAATGATGATATAATTAATCAAAGTTATGATAATTATTTATTGTTTGGAATAGATGAAAAAACAATTGAATTAATTAAATTTGTTAGTGGATTATCAGAGAAAGATATTGAGATGATAAGTGGAGATAATGAAGAGCAGAAACAACTGTATATCAGTATCAAGAATAAGTATTCCCGTTGTTTTGTATAACCATGTATAATTAATGAATAAACCAGTTATTGTGAAAACTGAAAACCCTCTAAAACCTCTAAAACCACCACTCTCCGTCGTCGCGTCGCTCCCCCGATAAAATTTTTCCGGCGCGTCGTTTTCTTCCAGCAAATAGAAAAAGAACAAGAAGTCATACAAAATTTAATGAAACTGGTTTTGATCCCTAGGTTTTCCCTGGTTTTCCCTGTTAAACCTATTTATTCAACAGGAGATATAGTTACTACTATCCGTCTACTATCTCTGATATCTCAAGTACCAGAAAACTTAGTTATTGGTCTTATAGCTCGTTCCGATTAACTCACGAGACAATTTAAATCAAATTAATTTAATATAGATCATGTCTAAACATAATCTATCTGCCACTAATAGTTCATGTGTTTTATATTTAGGTGCCATTCCTTATAACTGGGATGTGGAAACCATTAAATCTGTTGTTTGTGGATCTGGTCCTGTTGTTGATGTTCGTTGTATGATGGATAATGCATCAAAAAATAAAGGTTTTTGTTTTGTGGAATATTCACATCCTGATGCAGCTTCAAAAGCTTTATCAATCTTATCAAAGATTAAAATTGAAGGTAGAAAAAAATTAAGAATTGAAATTTCAAAAGAAGGTTTAAGAAATCCTGTTCCTGGTACAAAACCTGAAATACAATTAAATAGAAATTTTTTACCATCTAATGTTATTTTACCTCATGAAATGACTGGTCAATCTTCAAATCAAAATAATAATTATATTAATAATTCAAATCCAACTGAAACTATTATGGCTGCAATTTCTGCAAATCCACATTTACAACAATCTGTTTCTAAAATGCTTGGTCAAGGTATGGATATTAATCAAATTGCTCAATTAATTAGTCAAGTTCCAAATAATAATAATAATAATAATAATAGACAACAACAAACTCCAACACCACCACCTATTCCTTTACATCAACAACATCCTCAAACTACATTACCAAAAAATTTAACTCATGCAACTCAATATCTACCACCTCCAACTAGATCAATTTATACAAAAGATAAAGTTTCTGAAATATTATCTACTATACCTCCTGGACAATTAATTGAATTATTATCCAAATTAAAATTAAGTTTGTCTCAACCTCAACCAAATTATTTAGAAGCTACTAATATTTTAAATGAAAATCCAAAAATCGCAATTGCTGCTGCTCAATCTTTATTATTAATGGGTATCATAGATTTAGATGTTATTAATTCCGCAACTCAACAAGCTCAAGCTACAATTTCTAATAATTCTAATACAATTAATCATTCATCTTCGATTAATGTTAATACGCAAAATTTAATTGATCCAACGACTGGATTCTCGCTTTCTCATCAACGTTCTTCATCTTCAGGTATTCAACAACAACAACAATATTATAATAGTCCAGCTCCTTCTAATTCTCATCAACATAGTAGAAGTGTTAGTCCAATTGAACAACAACAAATTAATCCAGATTGGATGATGTTCAATCAATCAACTATACAAAAATTATTACTATTGAAAACCAAAAATGAAGCTGACTTAATTGTTCAAGTTTTGAAATTATCTCCTCAGCAAATTGAAATGCTGCCTGAAAATGAAAAAATCATGGCAAATTCAATTAGAGCCAACTACATTTGATGAATCATTTTGCTGCTTTTTAAAATTTAACTTATAATTTTTTTTTTTTCTTGTTTCTTCTCTCCTTCGTTCCAAGTTTCGTTTCAACACGCTTTCTACTTTGTAAATAGTTTTTATTCTTTTATTTTGCTTCCATTCATTTATCATTGATTTATTACTATCTCTTTCCCATCTTTTCTACCCTCCCTATTTCTTAAAACTTCAACCATAATGTTTTGTTTTTTTCTCACTTATACCATTTCATCAAGTCTTCTCTTATCACAATATTTTTTTTTCTCATGTTATATCTTTTTTGGTTTATAAAAAGCTTTTTTTAGCTACATCTTCTTGTTTTAAAATTATTTCAATGGATTTCCTATTGTTCTCTTTTTTGTTTTTTTTGCTGAAAGCATTAATTAAACTTCAATTGGTTTTTTAGTTTTGTTTATGTGTCTACCTTTATAGAATAGATTTTTCCTCTTTATTTAATCAATATTTTCCGATTTGTTTTGAATTCTTATTACATCAATTTATATCAATTTATGAATTACTCAAACTACAATCGTCTTTCTTTTTTATATTATAGTTTTTATATTTATAGTTTTTAAAGTATCCAATTATCATATCTTAAAAATATAGAAAAATTAATGTAAATCAGGATAAAATCAAACAAATACAAAAATACAAAAATTCAAAATAAAAAAACGTAAAAATAGAGTCCTTTTTGTTGTGGTATCATAACAATAAAAATGTAAACTTTGATGGGGTATCAATTATAATTTGAGCTACCAGGATAATATTCATAACTTGAATAAATATCAGGTACAGTTTCCAATTCAACTTTCTTAGACTCTTTCGTTGTAGCTCTTTTTCTTTTGCAAGTAACTAATCTATAAATTGGAGTGACTATTATAGCAGCAACTAAACAATCCCAATTATCTTTAATAAATATAGTCATACAAATAAATATGAAACTGGAAAAACTAATGAAAAACATTACAATGAAAGTCAGTCCAAATATGACAAATAAAGTCAGAATAAATGAATATAATAAGTTAGGTTGAGGACCCCAATATGATTTTTTCTTTCTATAACTAGCAAAATATGTCTTTTGATTATTTGTTAATTTAGTCTGATATAACCATTCCATATATTTAGCCATTGTTTCAATATCATCTTTGAAAATTTTCTTTTCTTCATCAGATCTTTTACGTTTAGGTTGACCTGCCCAACGTCTTTTCAATAATTCAATCATAAATTTAGCTCTTTGAAATTCATTTGGTACTTCAAATTTTCTATCACTAACAACTTGAACAATTGTTGAGCCAGGAACATCATCCCATTTTTTAACTCCATCACTCCAACCAAATACTTTTAATTTCAATTTAGCAACTGATGAAATTCTTTTCCCCACATCACCATATTTAAAGTCACCAAATTCTCTATTACTAAAGTTTTTAGTAATTTTTAAAGCTTCTTGATTATTCATCTCATTTAATAAAAATCTTGCTGAATCATCAATACATGGAAGTATATCAAAGAAATTTGATGTAACAAACATTTCAACTGGTATCTTTTCTTCTTCTTCAATATTTTCACAACTATATAATCTTCTTAATGCTAATTCAAAACTTTTTTGAGTAATCAAAGGTTCAAGATGGAAAGTTAATTTATATTCAGGTTGAATAATGGATGAAGATTTAGTTGGATTAAATAAATGTTGAAAATAAGGAGATCTTGATAATTGTAATTTATGTAATTTGTAAATTTTATTAAATGCTTCAATTCTAACATCAGACATTAAACCTTGTTCAAAGGCTTGTCTCATAAAATCATTATAATCAGACATTTGAATAGAAAGGGTATCACTGGCAATAAGATTAGGTTCAAAGAACCTGTTTAAATGTAAATTGAAGACATTTAAAAGAAAATAAAATTAAACAGTGACACCTTTATCAACCGAATCTTTTATCACAAATTTAAAGAAGAAATTGAACTTAATTGTTGTAATTTGGGCAAGGAACTAACCAAATAAAGAAGGTTTACGGCGGTGGCGCATGAGAATGTGGCTTGTTCTGGAAGATTCCAATAATTTGAATCACTCTGTATAAAATGACACACAAGTACTTTAGTACTTTAGTTGTAGATGAACATGGTTATTCATAAAATGGTTTAGCAATTAAAATTCAAATATCATGAATCACAATAATAGCAACACCACTGATAATCAAAGTTCAAATAGTTCAAGTAATACTTCTGATCAACCAAACTTGAATCAAAACCAAAATCAATCTTCAATCAATACCAATAATGCAAACAATAACCAGCAATCAAATAACAATATTCAAAATGTATTATTTAATATGATTGGGTCCTTAACTGGGCTTAATCCAAATCAATCTAATGGTTTCACAGTTTCATTTACAGGTGATACTCAAGAAAATAATAATAATAACAATAACAATAACAACAACTTAAATAATATCAATATAACAAATACTAATAATCCGTTAGAATTCATTCAAAATACATTTAATACAATGTTTGGATCTTTGCAAGATAAGCATAAACAAGCTAATAAAGAAAAACTAAATAAGCTGCTAGAACCTGTTAGACTAGCCGATTTACCTGAAGATCAAAAATGTTGTTCCATTTGTCTGGATAAATATGAAGAATTTGTTAAAGGTAAAGATTATTCAAAGAAAGATAATTCAAATATTAATAACCAATTATCCAATTATAAAGAAAAGTTACCTAATTCATTTAATGACTTTCAATTAGATGATCCAGCTGTTAGTTTTCCTCATGATGAAACTGCTACTACTGAAACTCATTATAACTTAACATCAGATATAACAACTCTACATTTACAATCAAATTCAACATCAAGTAATAATGAAAATAATTCAGAATTAGAAAATTCAGGACATTATCCAGTTAAGATACCTCAATGTAATCATATATTTGGTAAATCATGTATTATGGAATGGTTATCATCTAATATTTCATGTCCATTGTGTCGTCGTGATTTACAACCTGAATTAACAGAAAATGGTATACAACAAACTCCTATAACATATTCAGTTGCATTCACTGAAGTTTTTATTCCTGTTAATTGGATGACTATATTAACAAATACAAATCTTCAAGATCCAGATGTTAGTTTTCCTGTTGAAAGTGATGGTGTCAGTATGGGTTATAGAGCTGGTCCTGATCCAAATGTTCCAAGACATCCAAATTATAATTCTAATAATAACAATAATATCAATATGAATGTTGATCAAACTGATTCAAGTATCAATAACAGAAATAATAATGATTCATATAGTTCCACTTCAGATGATGAAAGTTCAAATACTACTCCAAGTTCAAGTGTTCATTCAAGTCCAGTTACACATACTTCAAATAATAATAATGACATTGAAGATATTCCATTACCATCACATGAAGACTTGGATTAGATTAAACATTATTTATTTGGTGTCATATTTTTATTTTTTATTCTTGTTTTGCTAATGAATCATTAGGGCTAGGTTTTACTTTATATATATATATGTAGTTTTGTTTTTCTTTTCTTTTTAATGTACTTTTATTATATTTTGTATCATTTTTTTTTATTAATAAATTTGGAAGTAGTATTAACTGAAAGAATTATACGTATAATTATTGATAATATAATAAACATTGCAAATAGTTTACCAGTCCATGATAAGTTTTTGATAACTTTCTAAATACTTGTCGAAATCTACTATTACATGTACTACGTATGAGTTTAGTAAAGGGTTTAACTTGCATTTGTTCGACTGATCACTGATTAATCTTTTTCTTCAACATAGATTATAAAAGTCATATTGCAGAATTTGAAGTTTATTTATGTTGGTTCAATTAAATTCGTTAGAAGATTAAGTCTTAATGTTTCAAGAATTAACACAACAGTGTAAAGTAAAGCAATTTTGATGTTTAGTCAAAATATTTGAAATACATTCAATATTACATGTATCTTACTAGTACGTGTATACAATTAACTCTTGAATTACATAAGTAATTTAAAGTTTAAAAAATCAGATATTGTTATTAATTCATGATATTGATAATTGCATCAATTGAATTTAAATCTTTAATATCTATTGGGATTAACTTGAATGATATCTTAAAGACACAATGAATTAATTGAATTATTCAGTAATGCAAATGCAAATTTTAAATTCTGAACTTAGATTTATTATTACATTTTACTGAGTTGATAGTTGATTAATGAAAAATGAATATCAAAATCTTCAGAGTAATAAGTTGATAGAATGGTTGTATTAAACTGATATATTAGTTCTACCCGTTCTATCAAATCTAATTGGAGTGAATTTTTAAAACATTGAAGATCATATAGGAGATGAATAACAACTATCTTGAAATTATATTAGTCATTTCAAGTTCAATGAACATTGACATTGACATTGACATCTACAAGAATAAATTTGTCAAAGATTTGTCATTGACGTTTTTTTTTATTTCTTTTTGATTTGTTGCACCGCCTTGAAATTTGAAAAATTAAAAAATCTCGATCATGTGAGCAGCTTCGCTGTAATTGGTCCATTTAATATATATAGTTTTAGGTACATAGCTCCTATATATAGAGTTGAACTT
>JAJLSG010000019.1:13948-33222 GCA_030567495.1 Ambrosiozyma neoplatypodis | reverse complement strand
TTAATTAGAATCATCAATACTTGATAACTGGGTTCAAAAACTTATTATACTGTTTAGTTTACTTCTTTGAATAAATTATAGTTCTTTCATAATCTTATTATTGAATAGATGAAAATGATCTCCAGCATTAAATGATTTAAATTTCAACCATAAGAAAAATCAATAAGGAAATCAAAGTTTCAACTTTAAATGATTTCAAATTTCAAATTCAAGAAAAGTTAATTATTTATTTGATTCATGACTTTCCAACATTAAATTAACAAAGTTTAAAACCAAAGATAGTTGTTCTGTTAATTACTGTTAATAATCATTATCTAATTTGTTATTATGTTCAAACTGTTCTCATATTGCTTTTAATCATGTATTTAGAATATCAAATGAATTTAATATTTTTATAATCAACAATTATATTTTCAATGAAATTAAAGTTATATCAAGCAACTTGAAAACACTACAGCATATTTTCAAATGTTATATGTTCTTGTTTCTTTTATCTATTAATTTATATGTACATGTATTAATAATTAATTTTTATTTGTTTATAACTTTAATTCAAGATGACTTAATTTATTATTTTAATATTAATCATGTCAATGATACATTCCATGAATTGTAGATTTCTTCAATTAACACTACACTATATTTCAAACAGTGTTACTAAATTATATCAATTATTTTATTTATAAAATTGCATTAAACTTCTTTCTGGTAGTAGGACAGTAATTCGTCATAATAGGATTGGATTTTATTTGGATTGTTGTTCTTAAGGGAGATGTATACCATTTTACAATCAAACATTAGAAGAATATTAATAAGATTAAAAGATATCATTGTATAGTAATGGTTCAATGCATAGTAAAAAAAGATTAAAAATTAATTAAGTAGGAATGAAAAAATAAAGAGTTATGTATTATTTAATGAAAAGATTAAAAACACAATAAAAAAAGATAAGTACTAAACAAAAGTGGAAAAGAAAATACATAATAATGATAATAATAAATAAATCATAATAAAAAAAGGGGAGGATGTAAAAAAATGCCAAAAAAATAATATATAATAATAATAAAAGAAGAAAAGTAGTAAAAAAAATATGATAGTTAAAAAGTATGTGAAAAGAGAAATATAAAAGCAAAACTTACATCAAAAGAAGAAACACAAGAGAACAAAATCATTTAAAAAACTAAAGTAAAAGAGAGGGAGAGAGAGAGATAGAGATATCATAAATTTTTGATAATCAATAAAGGTAATATGACAAATTAAATAAAATTAAATTAAAAGATATTTAAAAAAGGGAGGGAGAAAAGAGGATAATTATCAAACAAACCCATTTAAAAAATGGTCAATTTTAATAATCAAAATGAGAATAAAATTATATGAAAAATTAAAAAAACGTAAAAACACTAAACATGTAAAAAATAAAATAATAAAAAAGTAAATGACTAAAAAATATGAAAAGGGAGAGAGAGAGGGAGAGTAAATAAAATAAAATAATAAAATAAAATAAAATAAAAACACTTACTAAAAAAATACAAAGAAAAGAAACTAAAACAGAAAATTAAAACGAGACATATGATTATTATTATTTTTCTTTAATAAATTTGTTCAGCTTTTAATTATCTGGAAAAAAAAAAGCCATAAATATTTAATTTGTATATCTTGATGATTCAGAACAAATTGTTGAAAGGGTATTTTATACTAACTGTGAAACGATATATATAATTTTTTTTTCTAATTGAAATTAAATCCACCTTGTTGTAAATTAGTTGCACCAAATCCAAATTGATCTCCACCTTGGTTAATATTACCTGTAGTCAAATTATCTTCTTCATTTTCATCATCATTGAAATAAGTTTCAATAATATGATAAGCTTTTGAGTAAATTTTATCATTTGCATTATTTTGACAATCATAAATTTTTTCTGCACCACTTGCTTCTTCAATATAAATTGCATTTTCATTAACATTTGAACCTCTTGCTTCTTTTTCTAATTCACCAATTTTTAAAATATTTTCTAATGCATCTAATGTAACTTCAATAACTTTATTATCAGCAATTGCTAATAAATCACATAAAGGTTTAATACATCCTTGTGAAACTAAATATCTTATTTGATCAGGTTTAGTTAAACCACCAGATGAAGCATTTGAAATTGCCCAACAAGCTTCTTTCTTTGTTTTATAATCACCAGTTGCTAATAATTTAATAATTTGAGGAATTAAATTAGCATCAATAACAGCTTGAATTTGATCAGAATTACCTGCAGTAATATTTGAAATAGTCCAACATGCTTCTTTTCTAATTGATTCTTTTGTAGATTTTAATAAAGGAATTAAAGCAGATAAGACACCAGCATTTATTGCAACTTGAGTTTGTATATCATTACCTGTAACAATATTACCAACAGCTCTTAAAGCAGGAGTTTGAACTAAAGTTGATTCATGACCTAATAATTCAACTAATCTTTTAGGTATTCTAGCATCAACAACAGCTTGAATTGCATCAGTTGTACCATCAGATAAATAAGAAATTGCCCAACATGCATCAATTAAAGTTTCAACATCAACTGAAAAAATCAATTTAGCTAAAGTAGGTAAAGCAGATTTAACAATTTGCCAGTCAGGTTGAGGATTTTTACCTCTACATAAATTTGATAAAGTCCAAGTGGCAGTTCTAATTAAAGACATTTTTGAAGATTGAAATAATGATAAAACAGGATCCATTGCATTACATGATAAAACATAATCTCTACAAGCTGAAGAATCACCAGCAACATTACCTAAAGCCCAAATAGCTTGTTCTTTGACTTCCATTGATGATGAATATAATAATTTAACAAAGATTGGAACAGCACCAGAATTAACAACAACTTTAGTTTGATCTGAATTACCAGAAGCAATATTTGTTAAAGCCCAAGCAGATTCTAATTGTAAAACTTCAGGACCTTGAGTCATTAAAGTAACTAATCTTGGAACAACACCAGATTGAATAACTAAATCAATTGGAGGATTATGTTCTTTTGATAAAATTTGTCTAAACTTTATAGTTGCATCTAATTGTAAATCTAAATCATTTGATTGTATTTGTTGCATCATTTTTGGTAATTCTTCTTGTAATTGTCTATAAAACATTGTTTCACCAGTTAAAGCTGCTTCTTCATCTTCTGGATCAACTTCATTATCAGAATCAACAGTTGTTGAAGAAGCTGTAAAATTTCTTCTTTTTGTTAATAATTCTTCTCTTTTTTGTTTTCTTAATTCAACTTGTTGATTTTCTCTTCTTCTTCTAACTTCATCAGCTGCAAATCTGTTTTTGTTTTTGAAAGTTGTCTTTCTATATTCAGGGACGTATCTTGAAGAATCTGATGAATCCATTTTTGTATAACGTGTATTGATAAAGTTTAATGTAGTTTAATAGTTAAAATGACTGACACAAGTCTAAGAAGAACAAATGAAAAAGTAAAACAGGTTTAAGAAACTGTGAAAATTTGCACAACAGTAGGAAATAGGATAGATTCCGACGTGTATTGTTTTGGATTAACCAGAAGTAGTTGATACAATATACAAGTCACTTTCACTTTCTCTTTCTCTTTCTCTTTTGATTTTTTTTTTGCCTTTTTTTTTTACGGAAAAGTGCTGCGCCACGGGACGGGCGAAGGTGGCGCAACGCTGGAATTGGGAGCTTAATTGAATTCCTATAAAAGTTATACAAACTACTAATTTAAAGCTTTTAACCATCTGGTGGTCTTTTCAACTTTAAATGGAATAACAGAAGAATTATTATCTTCACTAGAATTACCAATAATAACTTCATAATCTCCAGCTTCTGAATTCCATTTACTATATTCTTCATCCCAATATGATGTACCAAATAATAAATCAATTGAAATCTCAATTGTTTTAGTTTCACCTGATTTTAAAAATGATTTAGTAAATCCTTTTAATTCCTTAACTGGTCTTCTAATTGATGATGTTAAATGAGAAATATAAACTTGAATAACTTCTGATCCATCAATTTTACCAGTATTAGTAATATCAATTGAAATATTTAATGATTCATTAGTTTGATTTAATTTAACATTTGATGATTCAAATGTAGTATAACTTAAACCATGACCAAATGGGAACAAAACATCTCTTTTAATAGTACTAAAATATCTATAACCAACATAAACATCTTCACCATATAAAACTCTACCTTTTTCAGATCCATAATTAATAAATGATGGTGAATCTTCTAATCTAATAGGAAATGATAATGGTAATTTACCTGATGGATTAACAATACCAAATAATGGATCGGAAATACCATGACCTGTTTCATTACCACCATATGATGTATAAACTAATGCTTTAACTTTATCAACCCATGGCATTTCAACAGGTGTACCTGCTTGAATAATAACAACAGTATTTGGATTTGATTCAACAACTTTTGAAATTAATTCATCATTATAACCAGGTAATTTCATATTTTTACGATCACTACCTTCAGATTCCCATTCTTTATTTAAACCAGAAACAATAACAACTTGATCAAATTTTTTAGCTTGTTCAGATGCTCTTAAAATAGCTTCATTTGGTTCAATCTTTGGACAACCACCAAATAATAATCCACCACCACCAAAGAATCTTTTATTTTGAACTTTTAATTTTGATGTTGCACCTGATCCAAATTCAATTCTAAATCTATAAGTTTTACCAGATTTAAATTCAAATTGATTTTTAACTTCTTGAGTACCACGACCATAAAATGAATCACCTTCAGTTTGTTTTGTTGCATTATCAACAACTAATTCATTATCAATAAATAATTTAGCAGTACCAAAAACTGTAATACCTAAATCATAAATACCATCAACTTCAGGAGTAAAATTTGTTGTTAATTCACAATGGAAAATTGATTCATCTATTAAATCTTTATTTTTATAATCATTCATTCTAAAATATGAAATATCAGCTAATTCAACTTCTTCAACTAATTTTCTATCTTTAACCTCAACTGGATCATTATAAATTTTACAAATTGCACCACCAATTTGACCACTATCAGTTTTAAAATATTTATCTAATGGAGGTAAATAACGATGAGAATAAGCACCAATTTCAAATGAAATATTATCAGAACCAACTTCTTGTTTAATAGCATCAAATGGAGATAATTTATAATATGGAGTTGATAAAGCTGATCCACCACCTGAATAAGCAGTATAAATTGAATTTGCACCAATAACTAAAACTTTCTTTTTATTAGATAATGGTAAAATATTATCATCATTTTTCAATAAAACAAATGCTTCACCAGCTGCTTTTCTTAATAATATTTGATCTTCTTTTGTATTTCTAATAACTTCAGGTGCATTTTCAGGAATACCAGAATCAATAACAGAATTAACTAATTCTAAAACATTTCTAGCTCTATCATTTAATGTATCAATTAAAACTTTTTTTGAAAAAATAGCGTGTTCTAATCTAATACCTCTCCATCTTGTTGGACCAGGCATTTCTAAATCTAAACCAGCATTAATTGCTTCAGAAGTTGAATAAGTACCAGTCCAATCAGACATAACTAAACCTTTCCAATTCCATTCACCTCTTAAAATATCTTTTAATAATGAATTATTTTCACTTGCATGAGTACCATTAACTTTATTATAAGAAGTCATAACACCTCTTGGTTTTGAATCTTTAATTGCAATTTCAAATGGTCTTAAATAAATTTCTCTTAATGCTCTATCACTAACAATTGAATTTTGAGAGAATCTTTCATGTTCTTGATCATTACAAACAAAATGTTTAATTGTAGCAGCTAAACCTTGTTTATTTTGATAACCATTAATATAAGAAGCAGCTAAAGTACCTGATAAAAATGGATCTTCAGAAAATGATTCAAAACCTCTACCACCTAAAGGTGATCTTTGAATATTAACAGTTGGACCTAAAATAACATGAGAACCTTTAGCAACACATTCATCAGATAATAATTCACCAATTTCATGAACTAAATCAGGATTCCAAGAAGAACCTAAACCAGTTTCAACTGGAATTGTTGCAGTTGGAGTTGAATGGAAATGATGTTGACCTCTAATACCATTTGGTCCATCAGTTGTTCTAATTGATGGAATATTTAATCTTGGAATAGCATATGTATGCCAGAAATCAATACCAGCTGTTAAATTGATCTTTTCTTCAGTTGTTAGTTTTGATAAAACTTCTTCAACGTTAAATTGTTTAGACATAATTGAATTAAACTAACTAAGTAACTAACTTTCAAATTCTTTAATTGATAGCATTGATAACTTTAGGAATGAACATTTCTTATATATATCACTGTGAATCATGGCTTAAATTTGTTGTTTTGGAGAAACTGTGGATGGTCATTTTATTAGGTAAAAACGATCGTAAAGTCCGCATATTAAACAATTGGAAATAGAAATGGAAATGTCATTTTTAACCTATAATATCGTTGATTCTCCGAAGTGTTACAAGAAATGTTGATAGAATTAACAGTTTGATATAATTAAGGAATTAAGATAGCTAGCCATGTGGGGAAAAATCTTGATTTTAAGATAATATGTAATAGATTGACAAAAAGTTATATAAAAATAGTTAATAAGAAAAAGAGTATTTAATTAAAAGTTAAAAAGAGAAAAAGAGAAAAAGAGAAAAAGAGAAAATGTAATGATAATCATTATAATTTAGAATATTCAGAAACAAATGAAATTAATTTACCATTTGGTTTATCATCTCCAAATAATTTACCCCAAACATTAGGAACATTTTCAAATTTATCACCAGAAACATCAGTAATTGAACAATTAGTACCTTCTTGAAATTGAATTTTACCACTCATTAATCCACCAGCTAAAGTTTCAATTGCTTCACCAAATTTAGCTTGATTATCACCAACAATAAAACCACCAACAGTTAATCTTTTAGTAATAATAATTGGCCAATTATTAATAGCATATTTTGAACCATCATTATAACCAGAAATTGCACCACAAGCAATAATTCTACCATTTTGTGCCATAACATTTAAAACATTATCTAAAGTTTCACCACCAACATTATCCCAATATAATGAACAACCATTATTTTCATCAGTTTCAAATTTTAAATTTTCAAGAAATTTAGAATCATTATAATTTAAACAAATATCAGCACCAATACTTTCAACAAATTTACATTTTGATTCAGATGATGAAATACCAATAACTTTTTTAGCATTATAAATTTTTTTAGCTAATTGAACAACAAGATTACCAGTTGCACCAGAAGCAGCAGAAACAATGACAGTATCAGTTGATTTAATATGACCAATTTGAGTTAAACCAACCCAAGCAGTTAATGAAGTCATACCAAATATAGTTAAATAATAATATAAAGGTAATTTTTTTGATAAATCAACTTTATTAAAAATTTGTTCTTCAACAATAATTGAATATTTTGACCAAGTTAAAAAACCATTAATAACATCACCAACTTGATAATTTTTAATATCTGAACCAATTGCAATAATTTCAGCTAAACCTAAAGATTTAACTGGATCATTTTGTAAAACAGGTTTAACATAAGCAGCTGCTGGATTTTGATCTTTTTGAATCCAACCTCTTTGAGTTGGATCATTTGAGAAATATAAAGTTTTAACAGCAATTTGATTTGATTTTAAATTATCAATTGAAAATTTTGAATTTTGTAATTTAAAAGTTGAATTTGATGAGTTATAATCAAAATCTAAAGTTGAAGTTGGTGGATTTGATAAAATAATAGTTTGATTTTGAAATTCAGACATGATTAATTAAATTTGAAAGTAATTTTGTAATTTTAATATAATTTTAATATAATTTTAAAAATTTTCTCTTATTAAAACTGGAAAAAAAAAAAGGAAATTGAAGCAAAAGCATCCTTATTTATAGTGAAATTTATATTTGTAAGCAAGCTTTTACGTAAATTACGTTAGCCTCGGATGTTGGTCGGTTCGGCAGAGAAATTGTTGCAGGTTCGGTTGAGAGTAAAAGAATTCTAAAACAGAACAAACAAGAATTTATAACTTTAAATCTGTCCTCTTCAAGCTATACTCTTTTGTATAATAAATCAAATAAGCAAAAGGGTGGAAATGGTGGTCCTTTTATAGGCCTTCGGCGAAATACCTTTAAGGTTTCCATCGGAATAACGTACCGATTACTCCTATGAGCCGCATCGGAATGCAGAAAGGACACCATGACACCAGGACTTTGGCGAGTCGACGTACAGAAATTCAAGAAATTCAATTAGGGCTCGTCGGAATATTGGTGGGCACGTGACTTGATGGTGCACGGGTGTGCTTTCCTAACGCCATCTTCAAATTACCACTACAGCTAGTAAAAACACTAGATTAAACTAGATTAAACTAACATATCCAATAACTCATACATATTCAACAATGGTGGTCAAAGCAAGAGGATCATACAAGAAATATAAACAGAAACAGCCAGCAGTAAAAGCATCTCCAACTCCATTAATAACTAAAATATCTTCATTAAAAAAATATGATACAAAAGATAAAGCATTAGATATAATTTATGATTTAGCTAAAATTGCTGGTCCAATTATGAAGTTTTTCAGTTTGAAAGTTGGTTTACTTTGTGAAATGTATCCTAAGAATCCAAATTTATTAGGATTAAATGTTAATTTTGGTTCTAGAATATGTATTAGATTAAGATCACCAACTGATGAAAATTGGTTTTTACCAATGGATGATTTAATTGAAACTTTATTACATGAATTATCTCATAATAGACATGGTCCTCATGATGCTAAATTTTATAAATTTTTAGATGAATTAAGAGATAAATATAATGAATGTAAATCAAATGGAACTTATGCAGCAACTGGTTATTTATCTGAAGAAAATCAATTAGGTGGAAATCGTACAATTACTAATGTTAGAGATTCAAGAGTTAAAAAATTAAGTGAAATCAAATATATTGCAAAAACTGGTAAACTGGGTTCTAATTTAGGTATAAATTCAACTAAAGGTAAAACTCCAAGAGAATTAATGTTAGAAGCTGCTGAAAGAAGATTAAAAGATTGTAAAATGTGTCCTTCAGAACAATCTGAAACTGATATTATTAATTTAATTCCAAATGATGATGAATTAGATTTATGTGATAGTGAAGATGATATACAAGAAATTGATGAAGATGATGTTGAAATACTTGATACAAATTCAAATAATGAAATTAAAAAAACTCAAGTTCCTCCAAAACCAATTACATTTAGAGTTCCACTTTCCAAGATACCCAAAACTGTATTAGACAATTCAATTTCTAAAAAATCAACTACTAAAAGAACAGTTATTGAATTACTTAGTGATGATGAAGATGAATCAAAAAGTTCATCAAAGAAATCTAAAGATTGTTCAGATGAACCTGATATCATTATTTTAGATTAATTAAATAGCTTTTCTTTTGTACTCTATACCCCTTCTCATTGTATTATTAATAGTAATTTATTTATTTCCTTCATAAAATCATCGATCAGTTGCTGTAGATTAAATCAAAATATTAAATTAATATATTACACACTTTTTTATACAACATGCAAAAAAAAACAAAAAAAAAATAAAACACAAAATTAAATTAAATAAAAATTATAATGGATTACCTGTAGTTTTAATATAATTGTAAACAGGATCATTTTCAGAACTATAATTTTTCAATCCTCTAATTACATCATTCGGTATTATATCTCTTAATTTCTTATCATTTTTATACCAAGTTTGAATTAAATAACACATTTCATCTTTTAAATATTTTGAATAATTATTAAAAACTTCATAAGTTGTAGATTCAATCAATTCTCTTAAATTATAATAAAGTTTTCCATATGATAACCCAGATTTAATAAATGTATCAACAATTAATCCTGGACTTTGATTTTTATTATTATCTTTTGAAAATTCATCACTATAACTATATTTCACTAATAACTGGAATAAATCAATAATTGGAAATAAAACATCTGATTCACTTAATCTTGAACCAATTAAAACAAATTTATGACATAATTGTGAATAAAATGGTGATTCACCATCTTCTTTTGATTTATTATATTCAACAAACCATTTATTTAACAAGGATTCCCATTTAATTAATATATCTTCTGAATTTCTATGATCTGAAACTTTAAATGTAATTAATGCTAATTCATAATATCCTAATGGATCAATAAAATCATTAAACAGATCACTAACTGTTAAAATTTTTCCATTTAAATCATTAACTGCAGAATTCTTAGCTAATTCATCAATTCTTGAATCTTGTAAAATATTCATTAATAATTCATCTTGTAAATTTGCAACACTCATTAAATCAATAATTTGAGATGTTAAATAAACAACATCTTGTTTTATATTTGCAGGTGGAATACAATTAACAAATCCATTAGCTCTTGAAAGAAAATGAATTCTATTTGCTAAATCAATTTGAAATGGTGATAATGATAAATTAAATAAAACTTTTGCTGCATCAAAATAATTTTCTCTTTTTGAATAATATAACCATAATAATTTACCCATTTCAAAATCTTTATTTGAATAATCTTTTAAAAATTCTAAAATATAATTTGTATCAATTTCTAATAATTTTTCACCAATACCATTATTAATAAACCATTTATAAAATTCATAATGAAATATTTTATCTTTAAAATTCAAACAAGTTTCATAACTTTGATCTCTTAATTGAGAATATTGAGTAATTATTTCACCTTCTGGTCCAATAAATACAGCAGGATGTGATTTATCTTGAGTTAAATTACTTGTTTGAGAAACATGTTCAACACTTAAAATTGCTTTTTCATCAATATCAACTAAAATTTGAAATATTAATCCATATAATTGAATTCTTCTATCAAATGCTTTTCTTTTTGGATCATCAATTGGTAAAATTTGAACAGAATCAAAACTATCAGATTGTAAAATTAATTTAGATTTATCTGAATTAGTTGCAACACTTAATAAAAATTGAATTGCTCCAACATAATAATCTAATTGTAACATAATATTAACAGAATCAGTTATTGTTTCAATTGATAATGAATCACTTGTTTGTTCTAATAATTTTGTAGAAATTTGTAAACTTTTCTTTTTCATTTCATGATCATTATTATTTGAATAATCTTTTGCTTTTTTTAAACTTTCAATTGCTTTAAATATTAAAACATCATCAGCTGAACAAAATGAACCACATTTTTCTTGTAATGTATTTGCAACAATTTCAACAGAATTACCAGTTGCAATACTTTTATTAATAACAGAGCATAAAATTTCTTTAACTAATTTAGAAATATATGGATCATTAGAAGTTAAAAATTCACCAAATGATAAACAACTTAAATCAGCTTGTGATTGTAAAGATAAATAAGTCATAATAGTTTCAAAATTCTTAGCAGTTGCAGCTTCATCATCATCTAATAATATAGCTAAGAATGAAAGACCTTCTTTTAAAGTATTTAAAAATTTAATTAAAGCACTAAAACTAATTTGTTCAGCTTGTAAACAAACTTCAGTTTCTTTATTTCTTTCTAAATTATAACTTGAACCAGATAAACCAGGAATTGTTTTTTTATTTTCTTCAAAAAAATTAATTATGATTAATAATGAACATAAGAAATATTCTAATTCTGATTTGCTTATATTTAAACCTGATAATATAATTTTATTATTTTTTAACTTTTTAATTGATTCAATATCAATATAACCATTTTTATCTAGTTTAACACCACTAGTAAATTTAAAAACTTCTTTACTCCAAAAATCTCTAACTAATCTTGAAATTAAAATAACAGTTGCATAAAATCTATCACTTAATTCAGCATTATCAATCATTGCATGGAAATTCTTATTTAATTTAGCATTTTTACCACCTGAAATAAAGAATTTTGTAGCTAAATTTTTAAATGAATCTGATTTACCATATTTACAAGCTAAATATAATGATGTTGAACAAGCTTCATCAGAACCATATTTATCAGAAAATTCAGCAAATGTTTTATCATCTAATGAATCTTCTAAAATTAAATCTGGAGTTCTATATCTAAAAGTATAAATACCAGAACTTGATAAAATTGCAAATTCTAAAGTTGATGCAGTATATTGAGATGCAAATTCATTACAATAACCTCTTGGTCTATCGGTTGGATTAAAACTTGATGTTAATTGAACAATTGAATGAACACCTGTAATATTTGAAATTTTTTCAAAATCTTCAATATATTGTTCTGATTTTTTTAATATACCAAAATCTGGAGTTGAAGTAAATATTTTTTTATCATCATCTGTATAACCAATAAAAATATTTGGGGATATAATTAATGAATGTTTTAAATTTTTTAGTAGAGTTGAAGATTCTTGTGCAAGTTTAACATCTTGTAAAGTTAATGTTGGAGTAACGGGACTTTTTGTAATTGATTTAGTTATTCCAGTAGTAGGATTTGAAATACCAGAATTATTAATCATACCACTATTTATAAAATCTTGTTCTTTTTGTAATTGTTCTTGTTTTAATTGTTTAACTCTTTCATTAAACTTATTATCAGGAGGTGGAAATTTAACAAATGAAGTATTTAATGATAATCTTTCACCATAAGTACTACCATTAATATAGAATCTACAACCAGAATCAGTGACTGCAATTAAAAATAAATTACCATTTTCATTTCTTGTAACTGGGAAAATACTAATAACCTTCAATTGATTTTTGTTTAGTAAAGGTGACTGTAAATTAAAAGTTGTTGTAGATAAATCTTTTAAAATATCAAATGGTCTTTTAATAATTTTTGGGCCTAAAATAACTTTATTGTTTTCTAATTTCAATTTATAAGCTCTAATAATTGATTTTGATGATAATGTATATAAAATATTTCTTGATTGATCAATTTGAATATCAATTATACTTTCAACTTTTGATTTATCTGATGGATCTGATGTTAACATATTTAAACCTGGAATTTTTTGTAAAACATTATAACCTGGAACAACTGTTGAAAAATTAGATTTAGTTAAACTTTCTTTTGAACAATTACGATGAAACCATTCTTCAGTATTTGAATAATTTAATTTCCAAATATTTTCAGAATCACCAATACCAGTAAATAAAATTTCATTTGTTTTATCAAAAGTAACAAATTTATTAACTAATAAACCTTGAGTTGGAGTTGACATTTTAGTATCAGCAATTTCTAATTTATTATTATGATATTCAACAGCTAAGATATGAATATCAATTGAAGTTGCAACAATTAATAAATAATTAACACTAGCAACAAACACTTTATCTTTTGGTTTAACTAATGCAACATTTAAAATTGGATGTTTAAATTCATCAATTGTAAAATATTCTTGTTCATGAGCAGCAGCTTGATAATTCCATATAACTAATTTATTTTCAATTGTTAACCATGCTTTTTGAATTTCTTTTAATATACCCATATTTGAAATACAATCTAAACTATTATTTTCTTGAAATAATCTTTGAGGAATATTAAATTCACCAGATTTTTCAAATCTTGAAAAAGAACCTAATGGTTCATCAGGGTTATAATTATAATTATCAATTGGGAATTTTGATTGAATTTCAGTTAAAGGTGGAACATTATTATCTTTATCAATTGCACTTAAAACAGATTTTGAAGCTAAAGTTAATGGAGCTGTTGAAGATAAAGGAGGTATATCTAATTTTCTATGAAACACTTCAGATTGATCAGTTATCAATTGATTTGCTTGAGATGATAATGGAACACCTGATCTTGAATTAAAATATGAATTGTTGGTTGTTTGAACACCTAATCTAGTTGTATTATTTGATCTTAATTTATTTAAAGCACGTCTTTTTTGTAAGCCTGAAGGTTGAATTTTAGGTTCATTTTTAGGATCAACTTTGGATACAGTTGATCCTAATACCTGGCCAAAATGGAATGACATTATTGAATTGATTTAAGTATTTGGTATAAAGGATTTAATTGTTTGAAAGTAGTTTTTTTTCAATATGAATTATTTGTTTACACCAATTTTTTGTTTTATTTTAATGAGGAAATTCAAAAGTAGGGTAACGGCACGTGAGAGCGGGCACGTGACGTGGGAGCAGAATTATATTATATTATATTAATTATATTATATTAATTATATTATATTCAAAATACAAACTGCAAAACTATTAAATCATTTTCAATAACCATATCTAAAGATAAATTCATTCTAATTATCTAGTCAATGCTATTAATCTAGCTTTGGCTCTAGCAATATTTGCTGAAGAACCATGAATTTGAATTTCATCAGATTCCATTTCCAAGCTAGGAATGGTTATTCTAACTTTAAAATCATGTTCAATGGATCTAATAGTACTACTATGATGCCCAATGATTAATCTATGCTTTTTCTTTGGAATTTCAATTATTTCTGTTGTACCACTTTCTAAATCACTAATAATCATAGTAATTTCTTCAACGATTTTTTCAACTATTTTTCTATCTCCAGCAAGAACAACTTCTTTAGAACCTGAGCTTTTACTTGGAATTTGTAATAACTTTTTAAATGCATCAGTATTTAATCCTGAACCACCAGCTTTAGCTATAATTCTTCTTTTATCTTCTAATAATTTTCTATGAAACTTAGGATCCACTTCAATTGGTATAGTCACATAATTATCAAATTGATCAACAATTAAATTTATCTTATTTTTGGCCTTATTAATGCAAATTTGGGAACCAATTATTTCAAATTCGCAATATCCATTTTTTTCTTCAAATTCTGAATCTGTAATATGAACAATTTTGACACCAGTACTACATGAAATATTATGAATAATTTTACCTGAATTCCCCATAATTCGAGGTAAAACTATAACTGAAACTTGAATAATCTCATGAATATCATGATCTTTTTGATACTTTAATGATTTTTCTAATTCTTCTTTAACTTTCTGAACTGGTATAGATCTACCTTCAATTGTAACACTATCAGGATTATTTATTTCATCTTCATCTGGAAATTTAACTTTGACTCTAAATCTTTTTTCTAATTTCTTGATTAGAATTCCATTTCTACCAATAATATTTTTATGGTATTTTTGTTCAATTAGAACAATAACTGTAACTTTATCTAACCAAATTTCTTGCAACTCATTCAACTTAATTTTAGTTTTATCAACATCTTCTTGAAAACCAATTATTTTAATAACAGTTTTATTTTCTTCTGCTTCAGAACCATTTAAAATGACAATTCTAACATCAAAATCATATTCCAATTTTTCTAAATGAGAACCTTTTTTGCCAATTAATCCAGGTATTAATTTTGTTGGAAATTCAACTTTAATATTATATTTCTTTTTCTCTTCTTGCTCTTTTTTAAATTTTTCTTCAGCTTCTCTTTTTAATTTTTCTTTAATAGTTTCTTCACGTTCTCTTTTTAATCTTTCTTCAGCTTCTTTCTTTAACTTTTCTTTAAGTTTTTCTTCAGCTTCTTTTTTTGCTTCATTTTCAGCTTTTCTCTTTGCTTTGTCAAATTCTTCCTTATACCAAGGATAATTTGCATTTCGTTGAGTAAATGGATCAATACCTCTTAAAGTTGAATCATATTTACGTTTTTGTAAAGGATCAGCTAATATGGTATAACTATGAATAATTATTTTCATAATTTCTTCTGCTCCAGCATCATTATTTTTATCAGGATGAATTTTTAATGCTAACAATTTAAATGATTTTCTAATTTCTGAGATAGTTGCATTTCTAGGCAAATTTAAAATCAAATAATGTTCTGTTTGAAATGACATGATGTTAAAAGAGATGATAACTATAAGTAGATAACAAATTTAATAATATAAAGGAGAAGTTTGTTGGTAAAAAAAAAAAAAAACATCGATCATATAATTTACATTCTTGTACATTCAAAATTAGACGCCGAAGTTTTGCGTGGGCTCACGTAAAACACATTCTTTTCTACAAGTACAGTATCTCTGTAGTTAGTTGCTATCGATCTGTTAGTGAATTAACAGCAAGTTAAAGTTACATTAATCTTATGAATTCAGTAAGAATTGAAAGGAAATTAGATGAGTAGAGAACAAGGAATTGTAAAACTAGAAATCAGAAAATGCACAAATGCACTTCCTGAAAAATTTAAAACATACAAGTAGCTTTAACTTAAACCTGAATTGGTAATAAATGCCAGTAAAACCTACAGACCATTATTTATGAATTAATTATGTTAAATTAGGAGATATGAAGTGGAATGTAGGAAATGAAAGACAACCCAGGGCAGCATAACCACTGTGCCATCACAAAATGTGGCGCTCCATTTTGATTATTTGAAAAATGGTTAAATTTGAAATGATTTTGAAGTTAATTCAACTACTTATTTCTTTTCAATTATTTGAAATATATATCAAAATTAATCTAAACATCAATGCCATTAATACTCAGGAATCAACTAATACGTCCATCTTTCAAATCATTATCAATCAACCCAATAAATCGTCTTTTCCATTCAATTTCCCCACTTTATGGTCTTAAGTTAGGTGAAGATCAAGAACGTTATAAAATACCAAATCCAAATTCAGATGAAGAACCAACAGTTCGTTATAGAACTCATGGGACATTATTTTATAATTTAAAGTTGGATAAGAATTTAAGATTAGGTAATGAACCAATTTATTTCAATCCATTATCAAATTTTGTAATTGGTTTTAAAAGATTTTCAATTGGATTTGGTATAATTGGATTAATTTTTAGTCATTTAATGTCACAAACTGGGTTAATATGGGATGAAGTTTCAAGTATATTAGCTATTGTTAGTTGTTTACCATTTCCATTTATTCAATATTTTTATAATCCATTTGTTTCAAGAATATATAGAGTTTATGATATTACAAAACCACAGACTTTAGATAATTTGACTGATCCAGATCAAGAAAAGTTAATAATGGAAAAGATCAATTGGTCAGGTTTTAAATCATATAATGAATTAATTGATGTTAAAACATTAAAAGTTCCTTTATCACAAGAGGAAAATAGATTAGGTTATGTTAATTTAATGAGTATTAATAAAGATGGACTAGTTAAATATTATTTTATTAATGATGGTTTCACAAATATTAGAATGGATAGAATCATGAGTTTAGCTAAATTTAATTCTGGTATTGATGATGGTACTGTTTTCTTTAAAAAGTAATTAATTTGTTTTTTATTAATTTCTATTTATTTATTTATTCTTATTTATTTATTTTGTACATATAGCTTTGTATCACCATTTTTAATTAACTATTTAAGTAGTTAAATTGTTTAATTTAAATTAATGTTGTTATTTCAAAGTCCTGCTTATCGACACTTCCCTAATGGCAGATTGAATGAGATAGATGTTTACATATTTAAAGAGTGGAACTTTCTTATCACTAGCTTCTTATCACATAAATCAACTTTATCATTTAAAATCTAAAATATCAGAATAATAACTTATAATGATACATATTTTATTGAAAGACCAAGAATGATAGAAACAAAGAACTAGACAACAGGTAATGAAAAAATACATCAAAATTATATGAGCTTGTAATTAGCAAATGGATGATAAGATAATAATTCATCTACAGATTTACCTAATTAATCTATGAAACAGTTTCATTTACCATCAACCAATTACATTTGCAAATACCTTATGGTTATATCGATATATATCAAGATGATCATCAATTCGATTCATCGAGTCTCTCTGTCTTTTTGAGGGGAGTGGTTTACATGATTTATGATTTTTATTAGTTAGTTTAATTGGTTGATCCTGGTTGGGAAAGGACTTTTACAACTTTGTTTTGGTATAGTGATCATGATGATTTGTGGTTTATAAAAATGTGTTAATATCCTTTATAATTATACAAATTTATGTTAAATGAAGTGCTCAATTGGAAGAAACCAATTGATTTGATTGTTTTTTTTTCAAACAACAATATTTTTTTTATTTTTATTAAGATTTAGTCAAGATAATAAATCAATTATACAATTATTAGAAATTTGAAATATCCAATAGTGAAATGAAACCATCTTATTTACTCCAACTTTTATTATTGTTTACTGGATTAACTTCAGGTTTTACAAGCCTTTAGTTAATATAAAGTTAGGTTAAGGTAATGCTGAAACTACTTTTATATAGTATTATATTTGATATATATCATTACTTTTATATGAATTTGTATTTTAATGAATTAAACACTTAAAGACTGAGTAACTTAAGTCCGAGGTCCGAGAACCAGATCCGAGATTTCTTCCAATGAGTCAAATTGACCAAGTAGAACAACAACTACATTCTGTTCATTCATTTCTATCATATTAATCAAATCAAATTATAAACAAATGAAGGTCGTTATTCAAAGATGCAAATCTGCTTCAGTCACAGTGAACAAACAAATAATCTCTTCAATTGAAAAAGGTTTAATGTTATTAGTTGGAATCTCAAATGAAGATACAATTCAAGATGTTGAAAAATTAGCAAATAAATTATTAAAATTAAGATTATTTGAAGAATTAAATGAATCAGCAGATACAAAGACTGAATGGGAAGGTAAACCTTGGTCAAAATCAATTATTGATATTAAAGGTGAAATTTTATCAGTTTCACAATTTACTTTATATGCAAATATTAAAAAAGGTTCAAAACCTGATTTTCATAAAGCTCAAAAAGGTCATCTGGCTATTGAATTATATCAAGAATTTTTAAAATTATTAAAAAATGGTGTTGGTGAAAATAATGTTAAAGATGGTGAATTTGGTGCTTTAATGGATGTTTCTTTAGTTAATGATGGTCCTGTTACAATTGTTTGGGATACTAAAGATAAATAATAATTTTTTTTTATATCAGTCTGGAACTATACTTATTATTAGAAAAAGTTTATATATAACTACATACATAATTAATTGAATGTTTAATTAAAATGAAAATATTTAAAGGAAATTTAGACTCTATTAGAGTGAGTATAATATAGGAAAACAAAAGAGAAAGGAAGACCAGTAGTAAACAATTAAAAAAATGAAGAAAGAAAAGAGTAAAAAAAGTAAATGATATGTAAGAAATGAAATAACTTAAAGTAAAATAATTCTAAGTAATAAAAGTAAAAAAAAAAAAAAAAAAAAAAAAAAAAAAAAAAAAAAAAAAAAAAAAAAAAAAAAAAAAAAAAAAAAAAAAAAAAAAAAAAAAAAAAAAAAAAAAAAAAAAAAAAAAAAAAAAAAAAAAAAAAAAAAAAAAAAAAAAAAAA
>JAJLSG010000019.1:0-13848 GCA_030567495.1 Ambrosiozyma neoplatypodis | reverse complement strand
TTTTTTTTTAAGAAATTTGAAAGGAGATAAAGTTCTAACAGGAGAGAGACCATTCCTTGAAATACTTCTTGAGATTCTACTATCTCTTGAAGATTCTCTACTTGAAGAATTTGCGATTCTCATAAATCTTGATTTTCTAATAGAGTCAGTTGATGTAACAGGTTGTAAACCCGGAGATTCTGATATTGGTTGATAATTAAATAATTTATTTCTGAATCTAGTTTTATCAATATCTGTAATGGTTTCATTTATTGTACTGCTTGAATTATTATTATTTAATAAATGAGTTGTATAATTTGGATTAACAACAACAACTGGAATTCTAGCAGTTTCTAAGAAATGTTTTGCAATTGATTTATTATGATTCATTAGAGATTTCATTAAACTTGGTTTTTGAATATCATTTGTACCAACTATTAAAATTGAAGGATCATAATCTCTAATTGATTTTTTTAACATATAAGTAACATTACCAACTTTATATTCTAAAATAATTTTAATTTTTTTATCATTTATATTTAATTTAGTTAATTTTTTTAATAATTTTTCACCTTCATCTTTATGATATTGATAATTATCAATCATTTTTGAAGTTATTGGTAAAACTTGTAAACAAACTAAAGTATCACCATCAGTTAATAATTCATCAATTGTCCAACTAATTGCTAAATTTGAAACATTATCATTTGAATCATAACCACAAATAAAAGTTTTTGAAGTTCTATTAAATACCCATTGTGAATGTTTTATAACTAAAGTAAATTGAACTTTACCTAAATTTATATTATCATTTGATAAAGTATCAAACCGTATACCTTTTTCAAAATTTGTATCATTTGATAATAAGACTCTTTTTGGAGATACGATTGTAGTTGAATCTAATGGAGGTATATCATCATCATCTTCATTTATTTCTGGTATTAAATCAGGAGAAAACATTAATCTTTCAGGAGTTAAAGCTTTATTTGATTCTAATTCATTTAATTCATCTTTTGAATAAGAATACATTAAAGAATTATGTAAAGTATTTTTTGAAGTTTCTTCATCTTGTGGGAATTCTTCATCTACATAAGTCAGTCTATCAGAGTAATATTTTTCTTTTAGCAATAACTTCTTCTTATTTTCTTCATCTTCCAACTGTTTATCAATTTCATCTTCATCATCAACTTCAAGTGTTTTGGTATTGGTTTCTTTTTCTTCCTCTTCAGCCACTGTGGAGAGACCGTCTGTTGACTCATCTTCGGAGATATTCAAAGAGTCTATTGAAGGTAGAAGCCTCTGCTGGCTCAACCCAGGAAGTATATGACTCTTCATCCTGCGTATGGCCCCAAACAAGGAATAAGAATAACCCAGATCGAAATCCAGAAATGCTGCTTGAAATTCAACTACGTAGAAGCCACAGTAGACAGTCTGACAGTAGTCGAGGAATTTACAATAGGAATTTTTCATTTTTACCTTTTTACCTGGTTTTTAACTCCTTTTTCTTCCTGATTATCAACAAAATACCATGTGTCGTTTCCTAATATATAAAGGTAAAGAGCCTATGTTGCTCTCTAACCTATTGACAAAACCAGCCCATTCTATAATCAACCAATCTTTCGATTCAAGACTGAGAATTGATCATGCACCAGTTAATGGCGATGGCTTTGGTGTTGGTTATTATACAAATGGGTCTGAATTATCAACAAATGAATCTAATCATGAACCTTGTCTTTATAAAGCTATTACTCCTGCTTGGAATAATTTGAATTTACAAAGATTAGCTGAAAAAACTGAATCTAAATTGATTTTTGCTCATGTTAGAGCAAGTACTTATGGTGTTTTAAGTGAAACAAATTGTCATCCATTTACTTATCATAATATAATGTTTATGCATAATGGTGGTATTTCAAATTTTTCAAAAATTAAAAGAAAATTAATTAATCATATTGAAGATGAATTTTTTTTAACAATTCAAGGTTCAACTGATTCTGAATGTTCATTTGCTTTATATTTAGATAGTTTATATAAATTAGGTTATGATCCAAAATTGGATTTAAAAATTGATGCTAAAATATTAAGAAAAGCTTTAATGAATACAATTCAATTAATTAAAAATTGGGTTAATGAAACTGAAGATAATCCTGAACCTTCATTATTAAATTTTGCAGTTACTGATGGTGAATCAATTGTTGTTTCAAGATATGTTTCATCAAAAACTGATGAAGCTGCTTCATTATATTTTTCAACAGGTTCAAGATTTATTGAAATTGAACCTAATTATTTTAAAATGGAAAGAATTAATAGATCTCAAGATATTATAATGATTGCTTCTGAACCATTAACTTTTGAAAGAGGTGATTGGATTTCTGTTCCAACTAATTCAACTTTAACAATTAAAGGTCAAACTGTTTTATTACATCCTATAAATGATGAATATTATCAAGAAAACCCGACTTTTATTAGATCTTCATCATTTGCTGAATCTAAAGGTTTAATGGGAGCTTATCCAAAATCACAAAATGTTTTAGATCAACAAGATGGTGAAAGTGAATTACCACCTTTAGAACGAGAAGGTAGATCACGTAATTCAATTAATTCAATTACTGTTTCTTAAATCTATACTTTTACTTTTATTTATTTATTCATGGCATAAACGTTTTTTTCTATTTGGGGGTTTTTTTTTTTATTTTATTTTTCTTTATATCTATCATTAATTAATTAATTGTAATTCTTTTTCTATTTACATGAATTTTTCTAATTAAAAAAAAAAAAAAAATAGTAAAAACCTAATAATAATGTACAAACTAAATTAAACCTTTTCCTTATATATCATAATCATTAGCAGGAGGTTTATCATTTTCACTTCTCATATAAAGATCAATAGCAGTTGAAAAAGCAGCAAAACCAGCACAACCAATCAAAGCACTTTGTGGTCCACTTTTAATTGCTAATCCACCTCCAGTTATACAACCAGCAATAGTACCATTATATAAATCATTCTTAGCTCTAAATGATTCAACACCACATTCAACACCTGAAAATATCATACCAATATAACCAAAATTCTTAGCTGATGAATAAGTTCTACCTAACATATCTTTAAATTGAATTTTCATTTGTTGTTTTAATGGTAAATCTTTCATTGCATTTAATGGAGAACCTGGATTATATGTAGTACCAACTGGAGTATCATAAGACATTGAAGCCATGAATAAACCAAAGAACCCACCTAATACAAACCCTGAAACACCTGACATTACAGTTTTACCAGGACATGAAGACATAAAATTCATTATTTGTTTTGCACCTTCTTCTGCTTGTTCTTCTTGAGTCATTTCATTGTATGGCTTCTTTGGTGGTGGTAAGAATGGATTCTGCATTATTACCTATTATGTGATATTTATTTAAATGTATATGTATTTATATGTATTTATATGTATTTATATGATATTGTAAATCAGTTTCTATTGAATTAAATGAATTTCTTGAAATCTTTTGATTTTCAAAAATTGATTTTTCCCTTTATTTTCGAGGGCAAATTTTATTTTCCTCTTTTAATGAACACTTGTTCTTCTTTACAAGTTTACAACTGGTTCAATACCTGTTCATCACTGGCTGTTCAGCTGGTGACTGGTGAATTTCCCGCATGCAATCAAAATTACATCTGCCATTTCAAATTGAAACTTCATCAAATATAATTGGGATTTTTAATACTTTGTTATCTTTACCATAAATTTGCTTAGATTGAATCCATTCATATGTTTTTCAGTCTCATTGAAAATGATTTCTTAAGAATTGATAAAATCAGAGATGTATCTTTTATTTTTTGAGGTTAATCTGAATCTATGTTTTAAACTGCTAAGATTGGTTTATGTGTGAAATCAATAAAATAAGGTTTTTTTATCTATCAAAGAAGATATTAACAAATCATCATCACAAACAAATAGTCCAACTCTAGAAATTCCAGTTAGTTAGTTAGTTAGTTAGTTAGTTAAATTTATTTTTTTGTGTCTGTTTCAGACCTATACAGATTATGCAGACAAAATTTCATCTTCATTTTCATAATGAAAATTTCCCATGTATAATAATGGTGGATGTGCCTAACGTTCAAGATTAAAAGGTAAACAAGCATAAGTTTCAATATGTTGAATTATATGTATTCTAAAATTTTTAAGTTGGTTGTTCTGAAGTCCTCTTGATGTCTTTCTTTTCAAATAATTATTCCTGAATAATAATAGACAGTGGCATTGTTTTTTTTTTAGCTTTGTTAGGACTTCTTGCACGTCTTTTTGGAGGATTGTCTTGAGAAGTAATTTGAATATTATCCATTTTAATATGATTTCTTAAACTATAGTTGTCTCATTATTAAGTTCAATTTTTTCAAGTTTAATTGGTTTTACTTATTTTATTATTTCATCAGGAATTTTCTTAGATAGAATTAAAAAAGATGATTTAAACTGTCCACATGAAAATGGAAATGATGTTTGTGTTTCAAATACTTCAACAAGTTTAATAATATTTGTTTTATTTGCAGGTTATTATCTGAAGTTTTATCAAATTTCACTCATGTTGTTATAAGTGGTATTTATGGTTCTTGGTATTTTTTCCATTTCATATTCTTATGAACCTCTATTTTCTTGTTTAAAACTAAAGTAGATCCAATTTTGTTTTTGAGGTTATTAAACTCTGATTCAGTGGAAGAGGTTTCATATCCGTAATTCTGGCTTTGACCATGCCTTCAGAATAAGTTTTTATATCGTCCAAACTATCAGATCTAATATATTTACTAAAATCAACTACAACTCTATCCCAAAAGGCAGAATATCCACTGAACCGTTCTCCATACATCATCTGATGGGATATTATATAGGACCACTGAAGAAACTGATCTATTTTGTTCCTTGAATGAGTCTTTTTGCTTTAAGTTTTTAATAAAAGTTTTAATATCTGGAATCATTGATATGGAAGTTTTAAAGATATCTAAGTGAAATTTCGTTGATTGTTGAGGTAATTCTTTTATCAAAATTCTTTCTATTCGATTTCGTTCTAAAAACTTGATTTCTAACAAAAGACTGAGGCTTCAATTCAAAACTTAGTACTAACTTTACCAGAATTTAGTAATGATTTGCAATCATTTATAACAACTAAAGTTCAGCAGCAACCTTTTCAATGTCTCTTGCTAATTTATATTTGAAATTTTTGAAACTATACTTGCACATAAGGCTCAAGAAAGGTATATCTAATATATTTATAGTTATTCTTTTCATTTTTTTATCTCTTTACTTTATATAGAAAATAAGTACCAATTTCCTAAATAAAGTCATTACGATATCGTTATACCAAATAAATGTACAATGTAATTTTCAATTATAAATCCAATATATAATGAAATGTAATTTAGGGTAAAAGAAAAACTAGAGGATGAAAAAACTAATGCAAAAGAAACAATTGAACAAAACAAAACAAAAACAAGACTCAAAGAAATGAAAACGAGATGAAATGAAATCAATAAACTAACAAGCTAGGGAAAAAAAGAATAAAAACAGTAATTAAAAGTAAAGTAAAGAAAAGTAAAAAGTGCAAAAAATAAAAATAAAATATTGAAAAATTAAGGAACAATAAATTTGAAAAGCAAAAAAAACTAAAGATTGAAAATAAATAAAAAAAAATAATACCTAAAAATTAAAGTAACACAAAAAATTAATAGCAAAAAAATAATAAAACCAAGGTGCCAAAAGAACTAAAATTGAATCAAACCATAACTTCTTCAGTTTTCTCCTCCTGCCTCATTTTATCTTCAAGATAATGTCTATATCTAACATAATCAATCAGTTTATCAAATAAATATCCAATACAACCTAAGAATCTAAATAAGGCCATAAATGCAACAATCCATAAAATAACAGTTAAAAATATTTTTGATCTATAAGCTGGTAATTTTTCACCATTATCTAAATCATTTGTCCATTGATATAAACCTGCAGTTTCAGTAATTAAAGAAACGACAATCATATTCATTAACATCCAAGCTAAAACAGTAAAAGATCTAACAGATGCATAATAATTAGCATCATCTTCAGTAAGACTTTCTTCTTCTAAAACACCAACTGATTTTGTAGATAAATCATAAATTGCTTTTTTATAACTACTATCAATTTGAGCTTTTGTTGTTGGAATATAAACTGCAAAAACATCTTTTTTATCAGCAGTTTTAGTAACTTTTGCAATACCTAAATCTTCAACTTTATCTTCACCTTTAGTACCCCAAGAAATATCATGAATATTACAAAAAGCATAAATTTGGAAAACATTAATAAAAGCAGGTGATAATAATAAATATTGAGCAAAACTTGTGAACATGTGCCATGGTTCTAAGAAAATAAATGAAGCAAGGAAATATAATGCATAAGTTGAACATGTTGCAACAATTAAATCTCTAAATCTTTCATTTGTTAAAAAATAATGTAAATTATTATGAACTCCACTATCAATTTCTGAATAAACTTCTTGAACAGATTTAATAGCCAAAAAGATAGCAGCAAATATCATATATAACATCAAAAATGCAAAGAAAAGAACAATAAATAAATAGAAATATTTAGTTCCTTTAGGTTTATTACCAAATGATAAAACAAAAGTTGTACAAATTGAACCAAGATAAAGCCATAATAATAAAACTGAAAAAACATTACCAGGTGCAAAACCAACACTTGATTCAGCTAAATAAACTGTTAAAATTCTAAAAACTAAATAATATGATCCAATACCAAACCAATTAACTAATAAATTAATTAATTGATAAAATGTTTCAACTAATAACATAAACTTTCTATAAATTGAATGTGATGTTCTAAAAATTTGATAAAAATGTGAAGTTGAATAAAGTAAAGCAAAGAAAGAACCATTTAACCATCTTCTTCTTTGAGTTATAAAATCATCTAATTCATGAGGAACATCAGTAACAGCTCTAGCAGTATTAACATATTTTAATAACCAACCACAATTTCTTTTTGTAACTAATTCAAAACATAAAATTCTATCTTCAGCTAAATACATATTTGAATTAAAAATACCATCATCATTAGTTTTTCTTAAATCTTGACCTTTTAAATATTTTTCAAGTGGAGCACCTTTTAAAGCTTCAAATCTATAAGCAGAAAATGCACCAGGTAAAACAGTAATTAAACCAAAAACAGATTCCATAGGTTTATCTAAAATATTAGACATTTTATATTCAAAATTTTGAGCAGCAACTAATGGATTAATTAAATTATTACCACCTCTACCTAAATCAACCTTAATTTCACCACAAGCACCAGCAACTCTATCATCTTTAAAAGCTCTCCATAATTTATAAAGTGATTTATGTTCAGGTTCAGTACCAACATCCAGTAAAACAACAACTTTTGGATCTAATTCAGGACAAAACGCTTCAAAAGCCCAAGAATGAGAATTAATTTTTCTTTGATTTTTTTCTTTTAAACAAAAAACCATTTGAACTGGAACTTGATTTTTAGTTGTTAATTTAACATGATCATTTTCAACTTTTAAAATACCAACCATTGTAGTATATTCATAAACATGAGCAACAACAGGTTTATCAACAATCTTACGTTTAGCAAAACCAGCTTGATAAACACCTAAAGTACCTAATAAAGCTAAAGCTTTTGGATCAATTTTTGTTCTACCATCACTAACAATACAAACAACAACTTTTTGCCATGCATCTTGACCCCAAACTGAAGATTTTTTTAAAGAATATAAATATCTAATATTTCTAAAAACACCTTTTAAAGTTTTAGCTAATAATAATTCATTTTCATTAAACATTGTAATAACAATTAATAATTCAGTTTCTCTTGGTTTTAAATAATAACGTTGACGTAAAGTAAAATGATTTTCCATAAATTTAGCAGGTTGACAAGTAACAGCTTGATATCTCATAAATAATAATTCTCTAGCACCAGATGTAATTGGAATTGGATATCTTTTAAATAATAAATCAGAAACATGACAATCTAAAACTAAATTACCATTAACCATTTCAACTTGATCCATTCTTTCATCATCAGCATCAAGATCATCATCTAAATCAGGTATATCTGGAATTTTAGCTTTTGCTGTTGGATCTTTTTTAATTACTTGAGGTGGTCTTGGAAATGCAGATGAACCATCTGAACCTTTTGTAAATAAATCTGTTCCTGTTGAAGTTGATGAAGTATAAACAGATTGATTACCACCAGTACCAAATTGAGGAACAATTAATTGAGATGGAGGAATTGGTCTTTGACCTTTAGTTAAATGTTTAAAAAATTGAGCTTCTTGAGGACCAGCTGGTTGAATTATAACCTGACGACCATCTGGAACGGTATATTCATTAAAAGCACCACCATATATATCATTTGGTGGTTGTTGTTGTTGTGGAGGAGGCTGAGAAGGAGGAAAAAATGGAAGACCTAAATTTGGAGGATTTGGATCAAAAGTTGTTGGAGTTGTTTTCTTACCTTTTTTTGAATCTTCATCTGATGAGCTATCATCACCTGGTAAAGTCTCAACATCAACACCTTCTCTAGATTCTGCATCATCATCATATTTATTCATTTGAAATGGATCATAATAGTTTCTTCTTTTATTAGAAGCTGTATTAACAGGATAATAAGAATTATCAAAAGTTGGATAAGGATTAAAATCATTTTTAAGATCATCTTCTTCATCAGTATCAGATTCACCTTCAGTGGCAAATAATTCAGATGCAGCATCATTATAAGTTGGAATATGTGGAATAGTAGCTGGAACTATAGTTGGTTGTTGTTGTTGTTGTTGATGTTGTGCACTTGCTATATTATAATCAGATCTAACTGGAGATATATGAGTAAATTTAGAACGTCTTGAAGCTCTTCTACTAGTAGTTGGTGAAGCTTCTATTTCAGAATCAGAATCTCTTTCAGGAGAAACTTGAGTTAAACCATCTCTTGAAGTAGCACTATTTAATCTTGATGAATGAGAATAATACATTTGATTTCTTGGAGTTCTAATTGGACTTTGAGTACGAGAATCTATTGTTAATTGATTTCTTGATAATCTTTGAGGAGTTCTTTGATTAGTATTGGATGGAGCAGAAGGAAAGCCAGTTAAGCCAGTTGATGGTCTACCAAAATCATCATTATCATGATAAGAAGCAGTATGTGAATGAGTAGGATCTAATGATCTATGAGATTGAGTTGCCCAAGGGTTAATATCATGAGTTCTATTAGTATTATTATTTGAATTGTCATTAAAACGGGACATTGGTTGTTGATCTATTTGGTATATGTTATCTTCGTCAAAGGAGGAAAGTGTTTGACCAGAATAACGGTTGTTTCCATTAGAATTGTAAGAATAACCACTTCTCCTGTTACTCATTTTAAAATGCTGTTGAGTGGGAGTGAATGGGGTTTTATTGGAAATGAAAAGAATGTTTCCAGGCTGGTTAGAGACCAGATCATCAGAAGAATTGATCAGTTTTAAGGAAAAGGGAAATAAATTTGATTTGTCTTGTTTTGACGTGGCCGAAATAGGAAATGGGTAAACATAGGCGTGGCGCGGGAGGCGCAGAGATGAGGTTGTCGGTGCTGGAGATGGTGGTAAAAGGGTAGGATTGGGATCGGATTGAGTAGCAGATGATGGGATGGTATTGGTGGTGTTGGTTAGTGAGTTTATAATGGGATTGTAAAGCTGTTAGTGTGAATAGTCGGATGGTTTGAACGTTTAAGTGGCGCACCACCGTTTAAGCAAATTTAGAGCCAAAAGTCAAAACTTCTCCTTTAGTTTTAGATCCCTTTTTCAAGCTTGAAGTTAGTCAAGCCAGCCATTTCATTTTAATTGTTGATTTGATTAAATTAACCTCAATGGCATGATAACATTTGTTTGTACTACTTTGTATGATTGGTTTAAATCAAATCCAGTGGTAACTTCCAGTGGTAACTTTGACGTTTCTAAAGCTTGTTCCTAGCTTAACAAGGCTTTGAAAGGCTTAAAACCACAACAATAATTCCACACATACACTTCCCATCTTTTCATTTTCTGGGGTTACTTGAAAGATTTTATTGAAAGTAACTGGTATTTGATTCAACTATATCATTAAGGAAAATGTTCAATTTATTTGTAAGTAATACTTTTACTTTTATCTTTTTTTTTTAAGTAGTTAAATTACTGATTTGAAATTACATTGTAGTAATTTAGAGTTTCTCATTAAACCTATGAATTGATCATGGTTTTTTATATTATGGATTAATAATGATAATATAATATAATATAATATAATATAATTTAATTAACTAAATCAACTACATGTAGTTGATTTTGTTTTTTGCTTTTTACTTTGCTTGTTTATCAATATTTTCTTCTATCAAGTTTTTCCTTTCAAACGGATTCTTAAGATTTAAGATAAGTTTTTATTAAACTTTTTATTCAGACCCCTAAAGTATTCTTCATAAGAATTTATAATAAACTACACATACTGTCATACATCAAGAATTTACAAAAAAAGAAATTGATCAGTGGGCTAGTTAATGATTGTTTTCATGTTGAATCTGATGATTCTAGAAATGTATATTTTTTAATGAGCTGCTACCAATTTCAACTATACCTTTTTTTTTTCTTTTCACATAACGAGTGTAATTTATTAGAAAAGAAACTATATAAGTAAAAGTTTATGTAAAATTCTTGATGATAACTAAAATAAAATTAGAACTTCATAAAAACTATGTTAATTTTGAAGAAAACTTTTTAAAAGAAAGAACTTAAACTACATGTAGAAGTATCTTATCTTAATTTACAAATTACAAGTACTTTCTCTCATTAGAGTCATCACTTCAACTTCAAATTGTCTTTAAACTTGTTGTACTTCTATAGATGTGTTTACAAAAATAATATAGCTAATTAAAGATTGATCATAAAAATTCGATATTTTAGAGGATTGTGTTTTACTTTTACATATTCATTTTCTAGTTTGATTTTTCAACTATCAAGATAAAAACTTCCTAGCTAGCACATACATGTATTAACTTAAATTTTAAGATAAATTGTGATCCTATAACTATATGTAGATTAAAAGCTGACAGGATATATCCATTCATTAATTATAAAATTGATATAAATTAAAGTATGATTGCAGAGAACCATATATATAGCTAGCTGAATCTAAAGCTCATTAGTCAATTTTAATTGGAGTTTAGTCATGAAATATTGAATGCATTGAACTGAATTCTGAATTAATAATAACCTAATTTTAATGTATAATCAAGAAGGAAGACAGTCAAAAAGGTCAAAACAGAAATCTGAATCTATGCACACAGAAATGGATTTTTCACTCGGAGATAATCAAAAGTAAAGATAGCTAGACATAGATAATTAACATAGTGATAGCTAAAATGTACCTTTTTTAGAGAAAAACAAATAATGAATGAGCAAAAAATACATCTGGTGCTCCCTTTGATTTAAGTTACTTTATACTACAACAAACTGTGATAACTTAATGCTATCAAACATTTAAATTTACCCTTGATATTGACTTGACTTAATCGTTTATCAACTGTTTTCTTCAAATCCCGATCAATTGGCAGATTTTCATCTCTGCCTAGACTTAAGTTGAAAAGTTCCAATCATCTTCAGATAAAATAGAGCCGCCAGAGCCAGCTCGCCACCAGCGGCTACTGCGCCGCACTAAGCAGAAAACCACTAACTCCGACGCGTATAGATTTCAACTTTCAACTTTAAATAAGTTAATTTGATTGATGGAAAACTACTTTTTACTACAGTTAATCATCAATCAAACAACTTATATTGACTACATCACCACCTAAATCAGTACACTTCAAGATATGATATATAGATTCCATAAAACCAAAAATTAATCAATATCGATTAATAATGATTTTCACATATGTGAACCCTGGTTATTGTGTTCTTGATTTGATCATTGTTAACGATATCAACTTTCTTAAAACATGCACATCTTTTATCAAATTAGGACTGAATAGATGCTCTGAATTGATTATTTTACTGCTATTTTACTCAAAATTACCACCATATTCTGGCCTAGGTCTAGCTAGCTTCCAATTAAGAATCCCCAAGATCTGACAAAATTATGTTGATATTCTGTAATTTCTGTTTGAATTGTTTTTATTTTGAAGTTTGGCAACACGATTGTTTGTTTATTTGAGGTACGTATGAACGTGTATAGATTATATATACCACTATCTGCTCTTCTAATGATTTTACTGATTTGTTAAAAAATTGAATTATTATTTTTATTCTAAATTATTGTTAAGTTTCCATTACATTTATTCAATATGAGTTTACCTAGATATTTGGTTGCCATTGCTCTGGCTATCCAATGTGCTAAGTCAGCTACTTCATCTAGTTCAATTGAAGATGCTTCAGAAACTTCTTCTGTTGTTTGTTCAAATGATCATAGTACTGCTGACATTAGTTGCCATGCTTCTTGTGGTTATGCCATTCAAGCCAGTTATACTTGTGAAACTGATGATGGTTATGATACTTCATGTTTATGTGATACTTCTGAGTTTGCTTCTTATGTTCCAGATTGTTTAGAATGTGGTTGGTGTTTATGGGATGATTATGGTAAATATCTTTCAACTCCTTTAGATGTTTGTGGTTATTCATCTACCCCAACTGGTACTACTTGTACCCCTTGTACTAATACTTATGGATTATCATCTTCTACTTCTGCTTCTTCTACTTCTTCATCAGCTACTGCTACTTCGTCTAGCGTTGAAAGTTCTTCAGAATCTTCATCTACTTCTACCACTTCATCCACATCCTCTTCTTCTACTACTAGTACCTCTTCTTCCATTACTTCATCTAGCTCTTCTAGTTCATCTAGTTCTTCCACATCTTCTACCATTACTTCATCTAGCTCATCTAGCTCATCTAGCTCTTCATCTTCCAGCTCATCCAGTTCTACAGTTGAAAGCTCTTCTTCTTCCAGCTCATCCAGTTCTACAGTTGAAAGCTCTTCTTCTACTTCATCTGAAGTTTCTTCCTCTTATTCTAGTTCATCTAAACTTTCATCATCTTCTTCTAGTTCATCTGAAGCTATCACTTCATCATCATCTGCTTCTTCCTCTGAAATTTCATCATCTAGTTCTTCTGCAACAAGTGCTAGCCCTTCTATTCTATCCTCTAGTTCATCTGCAGCAAGTGTTAGCTCATCTATTCAATCATCTAGTTCATCTGCAACAAGTGCTAGATCTAATATTTCATCATCATCTGCCTCTGCATATAGCTCTCAAGCTCAACAATCATCATATTATTCATCAGCTGCTGCTTCTAAATCATCTGCTTTAGCATCTTCTTCATCATCCTCATCTTCTTCAGCTGCTGCTGCTGAATCAACTTGTTCAAATGACCATCACACTGCTCCGTTCATGTGTCACGCTTACTGTGGTTATTCAATCCAAATTACTTATAAAGCTGAACAAGAAGATGGTAGTTATGATTTAGACTATATGTGTAATGCTACTAGTTTTAAGAAATATGTTCCATTATGTTTAGACTGTGGTTGGTGTCTATGGGATGATTATGGTAAATACTTATCAGATGCTTTAGGTTCTTGTGGTTATCCATCAACACCAACTGGTACTACTTGTACTCCTTGTACTAACACTTATGGTGCTTCTTCTTCTGCTGCTTCTAGTTCTGCTGTTGTTTATTCTTCATCTGTTTCCAGAATCTCTACTATTCCATCTGGTGTTCCAACTTATGCTTCCTCTTACTTCTCAAGACCAGTTGGTTCATCATCATTCACTTTCTCATCTATTCCAGCTCAATCATCAGCCATTAGATCTGCTTCTGCTTCTAAGT
>JAJLSG010000018.1:0-36767 GCA_030567495.1 Ambrosiozyma neoplatypodis | reverse complement strand
TGAAAAGTAAATTAAGATTTAATAGAAAATAGCTGAAGCTATTGTTATATTTCAAACTTTTGTGTTTGAACAACTACATTTATCTTAAAAGAACCAATAATATTTATGGAGAAACTTATTTACGATATGTGAGATCCTGTTTTTAGTTATTTGTGTCAGTACTTTGTTCAATTGACTTGATTCATTTTAATATATGATAAATATTAATACTAGTAGTTTTTATATTTTGAAGTCACTGATGAATTGTATCAATTTAATTTAATTTAATTTAATTTATTTACTAATTGAGTACGTAATAACAGACAATATATTATGTAATAAATAAAAAAATAAAAACAAATCGCGTAAAGTTTTTTTTTTTTTTTTGATAAAATTAATTAAAGGCAAATTAATATCTTCAATTTGACAATTTGATTTTGATGATTCCATTCCATTTACAAATTACAATAATCATTAGTCAAAACAAAAACATTCAACAACTTTTCAGCTATCTGCTATATTGAGATGTATAATAAATGTTCCAAAGGGAAACGTCCAATCAGAAGAAAATCATCATACATTAAAAAATATGAACCAATCTGTAATTATAACGGTTCATTGCTTCATTCTGAAGATAGTTCAATTAGTTCAGATAATTTAAAATTTAGTTCAATATTTCTTAATAGTAATAGCTCATCAGTAAGATCAAGAAAATCTACAAAGAAAAGAAAGAGAAGTCATCCTGATTTGAAAATAGGCAAAGCGATAGATGATAATGAGGTTATATTGGAACAAGATCCAATATCATCATTGCTTCACACAGCTGATAAGATCACAAATTCAGATTTAGACCCATCAGCTTCCGGATCAGATGTATCGTCAAAACAAACAACAACAACAAAATCTTCAGAATCATCAATTCAAGCTCAACCATTATTAGATATTGTTGAAATTCCTGAATCTCCAATAGATAAAGAACTTGAAATTGAATCATCATTAGAACAAACTCCAGAACCAGAACTAGGTGAAGTTGAATTTAAAAAATTTGAAGAATTTGCTCCAATAAATTATGAACAATCATCAGATTCAGATTCAGATTCAGATGTTGATTTAGAAGAGAATCTGGATTATTTTATATCTGGTCATAAAAAACAAAAACTTCAACCTTCATCTAATAATCCTCCTAATATTGTTAACTCCACTGAACTTGAAATAAATCAAATAACAACCAAAACTTCATTAGTTACTCATAATCTGCGAGCAGCTACTTTAACACAAAGATCAAAGGTACCCAATAAATCATCATTATCATTATCATTATTATCGTCATCATCATCATCATCATCACATAAATCAACGTCTCTGTCTCCATCTGTATCTTCAGAAAATTCTGAATATTTTTCAGCTACTGCTGATTCTCCATCTCCTCATCTTTCGGCTTCTGTTCCAATTGATTCAAATCCGGTTCCTAATCCAAAAGCAACACTTCTTCCACCATTACAGATACCAATCATTCCATCTTTTGAAGATCAATTGAATCCATTTAATGAAGATTTAAATCAAAAGAAGAAGCCTCAAAAGAAAAAAGCTCCTAAAAAAGATCCCAAAAATCCAAGAAAGAAAAGAAAAAGTAAGAACTCTAATGATAAAGAATCTCAAGATACAGCTAGTTCAATTCCAACACCACAGTCTGAAGAAGAATTACAAGTGAAATCCACAGTACCTACTGAATCCAATTCTATTCAAACGGCTCAAAAATATTTAAATCCACAAGAATTGGAAAAATATAAAAAAATGGTTCAAGAGAAAATAATTGAATCAGAGTCTAAAACGAAAAAACTGTTGATTCATTCTAAAGATTTCCTTTTACTACGTGATCAAAAAATATCACATTCAGTTGAAAGATTAACACCAGGTCAACTTTTAATGAAAAATTCCTCTGGACCTACTAGTAAAAGAAAGCATCGGGTAAGAGATGTATTTCCAGGTTTTTTCTCTAATGGTACAAGAAATTCATCATTAGGTTTTAATAACACTCCAAGTGATAGTGATTCAAGTGAATATATTCCATCTAGTCATCGTACTTCAAATAATGATGAAAAAATGGAACAGTTAAAAAAGTTAAATGAAGAAGATATTAAAAGAAGAAAGCAAAATAAGATGACAAAATTACCATTTTTAAGATGGAATAATGACAAAAAATTTTCTTATTTGAAAATCAGTAGTATAATTCCAATTAAACAAGATTTAGAATTTAAAATTACTGCTGAAATGAAAGGTGCCGAATTTATGAAGATGTTAAAGGAAGGTCAACAGAAAATTAAAGATATTACTGATAATGGTGATCCAATGTTAGCTTCAGCCATAAGAGATATTTATAAAATGTTTGTATTTGAAGGTCCATTAATGCTGGGACTTATTGAAGAACCAAAAGAGAAACAACCTCCAAAAATGGATTTAGAGTCACAAGAATCTTATGCATTTACAACTTCACAATTAGTTCAATTTTTTAAATATATCAGAGGATCTCTGGTTATATATTGCTATATTAAAAATGGAATTCAGATGAAATGTCGTACATTATTAAATCGATGCCATTATAAACTGGTAATGAATTTCGATTCAAATACCCAGCTAGTTTATATAAGAAGCATATCTTCTGATGCACGTGGATCTTCTGATGAACGTGGATTGCACTCTCATGATTTAGCTTCTGTTTGGGCAACCCGTACTCAAGGTAAAAAATAGTGTTTTTTTTTCTGTTATTTTATTTCATCAAATATTTTTTTCTTTTTCTTTCGTATGTTTTATTTAATCTGGTTTTTTAGGTGGTTTTTTATTTCTTTTTTTTAAAGATTGTTTTGTATAATATTAATTCAGATTTTTATTTTTTTTTTTGCTTTTTCCTTAATATTTTAGATTTATTTATTGAAATTTGTACTTTTATATACTTTTTTTTAGATGCTTTTTTTTCATTTTTTTTTATATATATACAGTTTATTTAAATGACAGTCTATGCAGTTTTTAATTTATCTTGATTAAGTTCGATACTTTCTATATGTATGTCTGTAATTTTATGAATTAAAAAGATAGCTACATGTAGTTTAATTATCAAATGTAAAAAAAAAGTTGAAGCGCGTTGGAGGTTCAATCGATTGGCCAATGAGAGTCCAGGAAATATATTTGAGGGAAATGAAGAGGATTATTTAAAAAGAATGGGTCATGTCATATTCTTTATTCAATCACTACAATATTAAATGACATATTACTGGTTCTATGACTTTTGAGGCAAGCATAAGCATAAAATTCTAAATTTTTGAAGGAAATTAAATTTTTATTTTTGCATTAAGTTATTATTTTTAGTTGTAATTTTGAAGATCAAAACCAAATGATGGAGAATATACAAGGTAAACTATACCAAAGCAACAATTTAAAATTTAAAAATCAATAAGGATAATAATAAGAGGCCATAATAAAACGAACAAAACGAAAATAAACAAAAAAAGAAAGTATGCGTATAACATTCAAAAACTAAAAAAATCAAATAGGTATAGGACTAAAATGAAATAAAATCAATTAGGTATTCGGGATTCAAGAGTAATACTAAATTAAAAACAAAAAAATGAAATGATGAAATGTAAAAAGCAAGGATAGCAAAAGCAAAGAGGTATTTAAATTAAAAAGAGCTAGACTTGAAATAAGTACAGTACTAGTATAATGGATAACTAAATTAAGACATGTGATATTGATTTTAGTTCTGATTGTGTGAATTGACTGTGTTTCTGTAATTAAAAATATATCTGTTGAAATGAAAGATTATTAAATCAAAAAAATGAAAAATATCAAATTAATTTAAATTAAAAATTTAAATAGAATGAAGTTGTAACTTGATGATCTGGATAATTATAAAGATCATCACTTTGTAAATCATAAAATACTTGTTGGTCTTCAAATTGTTCAAAGGCACCATTTCTAAATGTACTTGAACTTGATCCAACTCTATGAATACTAGCATTATCAGACATCGTCTTTTCAATCGATGGCTTTTTTCTAACTGTACCAGGACAATTGCCATCAGCTAAATGATTATCAATTAAGGCTGAACATGATTTTCTTTTACCAATCTTACCATCCTCATTAACATTAGCAAGAGAATCTTCATGATCCTGATCATTAAATTCAAAATCATTAATTAAACAACTGCTAAATCTTGAACTATCATCAACTTGTGATTTTTCAAAATTAGTTATTCTTTCACTTAATTCAATTGTCTGAGGTAATTCAACTTGATCTTCATTTAATGTTAAATCACTAGTTTCATTTTCTTCTAATGGAGTAGTTGGTGAATCAATGAATAATAATCGAGCATCTTCAAAATAAGAATATTGTTCAGGAGTTATATTGCCTATTTCAGAAATGTATGAGTTAAATTGTTCTTGAGAAGTACTTGGTCTAGTTGATGATTTTGATATTTCATCTTCATAAGTTGAAAATGAAGTAAAGATAGATGAGTCTGAAGCAGAAGAAGAAGCAGAAAATAGTGAAGAGGTTGATCTCTTAGGTGATATTTTAATTGGTGGATCATCAGAAAGTGTTGCTATACCTAAACCTTTGTCATAACTATCAAGTTCATAATTAGTAACACCTAAAGGAGTAAAGGAATGTGGTTTTGAATTGGTGTTTTTAAAAGAAGGTAGAATTGATTCATTTTTTTTATGTAACTTGCTTGTGATGTTCCAGCATAGCATCTTTATTATAACGAGTGACTATCTATAAGACTGGCTTATGTGTATTGCACATGAACTTGGAGAAGAAAGAAGAAGTGATTGAATTGGTGGTTTTTGGAGAAGTTTGGTGGTATTTGTAGTTGTCGAGTTTTTCAGTGCAGTGCTTTGAAGAGAGAATGACAACTGATAACAACACCAGCCAATTCAGGAAGAGGTTAGCATTGTTGATGGTCCTGGGTTATACTAGAGCCAATTGTTTTGATTTGTTTATGATATGACTTCCAGTCTTCCAGATGATGAAGACGATGATTCTCGATGATATGATGATGATGGCCACAGATATGGTTAATATTCCCTACATTGTAAAGTAGCTACTATGTATGAACTAAAAGATCTACTTTCTCGCCGAGTTTTTTAGATTGAAATCCTACAAAGTTGATAAAAGTTTGAGAGCTCAAAGGAGGGAATGGGAAAGCATTGAAACTTGAAAGTGAAATATAAAAGATAAAAGAACAGAAAGGACTCAAAGGAGGTATATAGTACAAATTAAATAGCAAGTTAAAAAAAAGACACAGTTAAAAGACAATTAGTAAACCCAATTACATGTAGCAGAACAAAAGAATGAAAATGAAACTATAGACCTTCACTTAAAGTACCATCATCTTTCATCATTATATGTTTAGGAACTTTTGGAGGAGGTTTAGGTTTACTTTTTTCATTTTTATTATCAAGTTGGACTCGGAAAGTACCTTTTCTTTTGCTTGTATTTAAACCTGTTTCTCTAGTTAAGAAATATCTTCTTGGATCATCTTCATCAAACTCAGGAATTACCATTTGCTTTATTTCTGGTGATTTATTCACATTTTGTAATGCAGCTGTTAATGGTTTTACTTGTTCAGTTGGTTGTTGTTCGTTTACAGATTGCTGTTGTTCTTGTACAGATTGAGGTTTTATAGTAAGAGCAGTTGGGTCAACTTCATTAACTGGAGGTGAATTTGTTGTTGAAGTGTTGAATTGTAGAACAGAAACAAACTCTGTATATTTTTCATCTCTATGATGTTTAGGTAAGCTTTTTGTTGCTTCTGTAACAGGTAATATTGGAACTGGGGTTTTTGGAACCGATTCAAGACTAGCTCTAGCAGCTCTTTTTGCATTTAATTCTTGTTGTCTTATTCTATTTCTTTCAATTATTTTTTCTTTTTCAATTTTCTTGTTTTGTAAATATTCTAATGTTTTATAACTTGAAATTTTGCATCTATCTAATGAATCTTGTAATTCATGTTCATGATCTAAATCATTATATCTTTCTAAAACAATTAATTTTTCTTTTCTTAATAAGTATATATTAAATCTAACTGGACAGTTAGCTGCTTGAGTCTTTCTCTTTTTTTTAGGTTGTTGATCTTGATCATCTGGTGCTGGAGTAGAGTTTGCAACAGTTGCAGGTTGAGGTTGTGAATTAAATGTTGATGGGTTTAATAATATCATACGAGGGTGATTTGATGACGTATTCTCTTCAACTGTGGTATTCTGTTTATGCTTACATGAATCTAAAGAGCATATGAATTCTCTTTTATCAGCTGATTGTTTAGAATGACGGGAAACAACAAATGCTTTTGAAAAAACTTTCCAGAATTGACAAAATTGAGAAATGGTAAATTTATGTAAAGGTTTTTCATATTTAATGACACTTGTAATAATCGTTCTTACAATTGTTGTTAATTCACCAACTTTTTCAGTTTCATTAGTAGTTTCAATATCAGTTCTAGTTTCAATTGATTTTGCTTTAGATAAAGTTTTAAAAGTTTCAGTAATAATATCTAAATCTGTTTGATCTTTAATAGTCAAATCTGCTTTTTTAAACTCTGCTAGTAAATCTTTAAGATCTGTTAATTCATTAATTTCAAAATTTGAATAAATATCATTATCTGGTATATTAACAGGATCTGAATTCAACAATTTATTCTTAGCTTCAATTTTTTGTTGTTCTTCAGATTCTTGTTTTTGTTGTAACCTTGATTGCTTTTCAATTAATCTTCTTTCTTTAGCACGAGCCCTTTTTCTTTCTAACATTTCTTCTTTAGTTAATTTGGGACCATTACTTGCCGGTTCATGTGGCTCTAATTCAGATTCAGATTGTTGTTGTTGTTGTTGTTGTTGTTGTTGTTGTTGTTGTTGTTGTTGTTGTTGTTGTTGTTTATTTTCCAAAGTTTGTCTTTCTTGTTTAGATCTTGGTAAAGGAGGAGTAAGAAAAACTTGATGATTATCGGGATTAAAATTATAAAATTGAATTGGTAAATCACTATGATGGTCATTATGTTGAACTTGATTCAATTGATCATGATCATGATCTTCATTATTTTGAACATCGTGAATATCTGGAACAACTTGTACATGATCATGACTCTCTTGAATATGACCATGATTCTCTTGGATATGATCTTGATTGTCTTGAACATGAATATGATTTTCAGTATCTTGAACATGATTATTATCATCATGATTTTGATTTGATGATAAATTTGAATTGAATATTAAAGAAGGTGAAGTATCTCTATCTAATAATTCCAGGGGCGAGCCATGAGACTCGTCTGAAGACACCAAGTCACTTAAGGTTGGTCTTTTCTGAGGACGACTAAACATCAGGACTGGGTTGTTGAGATAAACTGGGTAATGTAACGGTGAAGTTGTATAAACACCACTTTAGTTTTATAAAAACAACAAATTTTTTATTTTTTGAAGGGGAAAAAAAAGCGCGTTTTCAAATTTGATATTTCGATTTTTCACTATTATAGAAATACTATTAAATTCACCAAAAAGGGAAAAACATTTAAAGAAAATAATACAAAATTGAACTAATAATAATAAAATGAATAAAAAAAAAACATAAAATACACAAAAGTATACAAAAAAATATAAGAAAGACAAGAGAGACATATAAGAAACATATAACAATTATCAATTAATGATTCAATATATAGTTCATACCACTATAACCATTATCATGATTAAACCTATTGTTATTGGTATCACGAGTAAGAATAGGATTCGGTTGAACAAATTCTTCTTCTTCTTCTTCATCCTCATCATCATCTTCATCTGGTTCTTCGGCATCGACAAATTCATCTTGAAGTTGCCCAGCATTATTTGTATTTGAATGACTTAGTTGTTGATGTTGATGTTGGTGATGTTGCTGTTGTTGTTGATGTTGCTGGCTTGGAGCATTTGCATGAGCTCCATTTGGATAAATCACTCCTGTAAAACTAACATACGGATGATTAGCTAAGTTTTTAGGAGTAGCCATTTCTAAATCTATAACTTGTTGTAATTTATCAACTTTTGAAGAGCTTCTATTATTTGATGGTAATGCATTTTGTAATTCTGATCTTGATTGTTGTAAATCTTGCATATCTCTTCTAGTTTTACCATCTTCAGTAACCAATATATTCAATTTACATTTATTAACAATTGCATCTTCATAAGGATGACTATGATCATTATTATTAACTCTTTCAAGATAAACAACCCCATGATTACCTAAACCATCATCTTCATCTTTATTGAAGTACATATAATATTTAACATCACAATTATCATAACCACCATTCAATGAACCCATTTTCTTTTTTCTTTTAATTGATACATCAGTTCTACCTTGTTCTCTTAAAGCATCTTCTAATTCTCTTCTATTCAGGATTTTTTCTCTTTGAGCTTTTTCAAATCCATTAACTTTAAATGAACAACATAATGATCTTTTTTGAAATAAAATATCAGGTGAATCACGACCAGCTGATCTTGAAAATGCTCTATTATAAACTTTCCAAAATTGTAAAGCTTGAGAAACAGTAAATTTTAAAATTGGTCTAGCAGTACGTTTAATAGTTGTTGTTGTTATTGTTGTTAATTCAGCTTCTAAATTATTTGGATCAGAGTCTATTTTAGTTTCAGTTTTAGTTGTAATTAATTTTGGTTCAGGTTTATCAAATAAAATTTTAAAAGTTCCTTCAATTTTAATTAATGATTGTAAATTTAAAATTCTTAAATTTGAATTTTTTGCTTGATTTAATAAATCACGTAATAAAGTTTGATCAGAAACTGGAAATTGAAATCTTGCATCTAATGGAATATCAACTGCTGTACTTCTTGATTTTAATCTAGTTTTTAATTCATCTGATTTTAATAAATGAGGTGGAGTAATTCTGGCTTGTTTATTAATTACATCACCATTAAGCCCGCTTAATGATCTTTTTTTATGTGAGCTTCTTTTTGATGTTGATTGTGTAGCTTCTTCTTGTTTACGTTGTTCTTCTAACTCCCTTCTCATGATTTCATCAGTAGTTAAAGTAACTGAACTTAGAATTCCTCTTGCAGTAGATAAAATACTTTGATTTGGCCCCATTACTGGAACTCCATCGACTATTCTAACAGGAGGAGTATTATCTAAACTTTGTTGTTGTTGGTGAGCTTGTTGTTGTTGTTGGGCTTGAGCTTGTTGTTGTTGTTGGGCTTGAGCTTGTGCCTGTGCTTGAGCTTGTTGTTGTTGTTGAATTTGTTGTTGTTGTTGCTGTTGAATTTGTTGTTGAGCTTGTTGTTGTTGTTGTTGTTGTTGTTGTTGATGATGGTGATGATGAGTGGGTAAAACAGCATTTGCTGGGGCTGTTTGCGATGAATTAAGAGAGCCCATTCTGGAGAATTCACCTGTTGGAGTTCCGAAGACAGGAGAAGTTGGTAAAGCTAACCTTTGTGGATTGTTTGGGTTATCAGACATGATGAATGATTTGAAGTGAATGTAGAGTAAAGGATGAAATAAAGTGCTGTAAAACCAAATGAAATTAAACTAAACCAATGGCAATCAGTCGGTAATACTATGCTAGCTTAATTCCGGTAGTTGTATCCTGTTTATCCAAGTATCTGGTCTAAAAGCAGCAGACATCAGGTCTCTTCAACTGTCTGTTTGTTGTTTTCTGAAAATGGTGGGAGTCGTGCGCGCCCCATTCCGGTCACGTGCTGCGGCAATACTTTCCGGCTCTTCCCCATTGGCCAAACGCCGATGACTCCAGATTTCCAGATTTAGATTTACGTCTTGAAAAATCTCCATCAGACACGTTGGAAAACTGAAAAATGGTTTAAATAGCTATATTCTCTTATTCAATTGCATTCATATATAAACGATAATGACTGGAAATTTCATTAGTTTATTCTTGTTGCTTTTATCAACTTTAACATTAGTTAAAGCAAACGAAGCTCAATATAATCAATATTTATATGGAAATGAAAAGATTCAAAAATGTTATTCATTTAAAACTAGTCATTCTTTATTAGAATATCCAATTTCTCAACATCAAAAACCTCAAATTAGTATATCATTATATGATGATGTTGAATATGATGATGATTTACGTGTTCAAGTTTATTTCTTTGCTTTAAATGATTTAAAAAATTTAAGAATTAATACTGCTGGTTTAAGTATTGTTTGTGATCCTAAATCTGCTGCTAATGGTGATTGTGATTTTCCAAATTGGGTTGAAGATAATAATTTACCTGATTCATTTAGTGCTTTAGATAATCTTATTAAAGATCATTCAAATAAAGTTCCAATTTTACATTCAATTTTAAGTCCAACTAATGGTGGTACAAGTAGATTAATTTATGATATTTATGAAAGTGGAATTTATTGTTCTATTATTCAATTTACAGGTACTGCAAACCCAGGTTGGTCCATTGAACAAGGTCCATTTGTTGGATCTAAAATGGATAGAAATATTGTTTTAGTTGAAGATAAACAAATAACTGGTAGACTTTCAGCATCTGAATTTGGTCAACTTTCATTGATGTTTTATTCTTGGGTTGGTTATACCACTTTACTAATTGGTTTTGCATATTATATTTATGTTAACCATATTCAAAATAAAGGTTATATTGATCTTTCAACTCAATGGTGGTCTGATACTTATGCTTTGAAAAATCTTCATAAACATTTCTTACTTCATTCTAAAATCATTATTTATTTAATTGGTTATAGTTTATCCTGTTTCTTCGGTTATCTTAGAGATTCAACTTTCAATCGTTCATCATTTGATTTCCATTATTTCGCAAGTACTTCTTCTACAACTTTCTTCTCAAATCTAACTAATTTATCAACATCTGTTATTCAATTATTCTTTACTACTTGGATTAGTTATACTTTCCTATCATTTTCAAGTGGTTCATACTTTGGTGTTTACTCAAGAAATGATAAAGATTTAATTACTAAAGGTGTTACATTAGTTTATTTTATTCAACAATTATTAAGTATATTAATCTATCAAGTTTTTGGTAGTTCATTTGTTAAAATAGATATTTTAAATTCTTGGTTAGTTTACTTAGAAGCTATATTCACATTTGGTTTAGGTGCATATTGGGCATTACAAACTTCAGAACATTTAAGAACTAATACTTTGAAAAATAAATTTTCTTCAACTTATATCTTAATTTTCTTAGTTTTTATAATTTATTTCCTTTGTAATGGTACTCAAGTTGAATTTAGATTTTATAAAAAAATTGATGAATCAGTTGCTGATACTGATGCTTATATTTCTAGATTTTCTGCTATGTTTGCATTTACTATTACTTCTTTGATTGTTTATATCTGGAAAGATGTTAAAACTGTTCAAGATGATATTTACTAGATTTCTTATTATAATATAATTTTTTACATTTACATTTACATTTACTTACTTTATTTTTATTATTATTTTTATTTTTTATTGTTTTTATCTCTATTATTTTTATATGTTGCATTTTATTTTTGTTTCTGGCTTATTTTTTCTCTACTTTCTTTTTCTTTTTGTTTTCAATAATATACTTTTACATGGTCTGGCTGATTTACTATCGAATTTTATGAAAATTTAAATCCGAGAAAAGTAAAATACAAAAAAAATATGGAAGAGAAGGTTGAAGTCGTGTATCTAGCAAACGTTAACGTTAACTCGAAGAGCAGGTGCACGTGATTTGTCTTTTTAATTTAAAATTTAAATTTAATTTAATTTAAATATTTAATTTAATTTAATTTAAATATTTAATTTAATTTAATTTAATAATTTAGACTGAAGTATAGCTTAAGAAAATACAAAAATTACTTAACTAAAGAAAGAAAAAGAACTTTGAAATCCATGATTGATTCCTAAAAGAAAAAGCTGATAAATAAAATAAGATTCAAATGATCACATTATATCAACAGATTTAAAATTTCTCCAAATAACGGCTACTAATAAAGTAGCTAATAATGAAACTATTGTAGACATAACTTGAATAGATAATTGTGGATCAAAATGTCTCTCTCTAAATAGTCCTGCCATTTGCCACTGAATTCTTGATTCAGGACAAACAAAATAAAAGACAAACACCAAGGAAAACAAGATATAAGTTGAAACAACTTTTCTTTTCATGATTTGATTTTTTAATTGTCTGTATGTTTGATATCCCCAAAATGAACCTAAACTAAAAATCAATAATGATCCAATAAAACTAACTGAAGCTACGATATTCCTATTCTGTATAAAGAATAGACCAAAGAATAGTTGAGTTGCATAAACTGTTGTAATGGTAATAATACTACGAATGATTTTGGAACTAACTTGAAAACCAAAGAATACACCACTTGATAACAACAGAAAATTGTAGATTACCCATGTAGTAAATATTAATTGCAGAATAATTGAGAGAATACTACTATTTGAACCTCTCTTGTTATATGATCCAAAATTTTCATCACTATTATAAGAATTCAATTGATATAATTGAACAAATTTGCAAAAACAAGTAACTGCATATCCAAATATGTAAACAATTATTTTATATTGGATAAGATAAACCTTATAAATTAATTTACCTGATGATGATTCAAGTGGAACATAATAACCTTTGTTGTTTTTAATTTTTAAGAACAGATAACAAATAAATGAAACTAATAAAGCAGTATAACCAATCCACGAGTAAAATGAAATTAAAAGTTGAGAAAACCAATAAGGTGATAGTTCACCGTTTCTTTCTCTACTTTTGACTAGTAACACATTACTAGTGGCATTACCAGTATCAGGTAATCCAGAAAACTTAGCAGTTGAACAGTAAACACCAGTTTCAGGCACATCATATAATAATTGTCTTGAATCATTATTTGAAGGATCTAAAATACCACGTAAAAAAGGAAATGTATTTGATCCATCAGAAATAATTTTATCAAAAACTTCAAGTATTTGAGGAAGCTTGTTAGGATCTTGATCTTGATCTTTTCCTTTTTCTTTATGATTATTTCCAAATAATTTGCTATTACGATAATATGTTGCTGCAGTGCTATATGATATGCCAAAATAAGGTTGATATTTAATATCAATATTATTAAAATCTTCTAAATTAAAAATATAGATATCAGCTGTGAAACTATCATCATATTCAACGCCGTCTAAAACTTGAGCTTTAATCTGAGGTTTATTATGATTCGATAAAGGATATTCAAGTATTGAATCTGATGCTTTAACATAATCACAATCAATCCAAATATGGTCTTGTTGGTGGTAAGGAATTATTTTAGTTTCTAATGATTCAGTAAATGATAGAAAATTGAAAATAATGAAAAATATTAATCTTGTGATGGGAATCTTCATGTTATAATGTTTGACAACTGTAGTATAACCAGCTTCAATTATTCACTTAAAAAGAGGAACATTGAATGTATTTATATCTGTCTTGTAGAAGTTGTAGAAATACAAGATTTTCATGTGGCCTTGTTGAATGTTTGTTGATCTTGAACTTGCCACGATCTTAAATTCAAATTCAAAACAACAACATAGTTCCAGTTCCAGTAGTCCCAATTGACTCCAGTCCCAGAAAACCCATTTGATAAGCAATTAACGATGTATATTATATGTCAGTCAGTCTTAAATACAGATGAACAGCCTACATGTACATGTATACTTATCAGATTTTCTGAATTCAAAGAAAAATCGAATCAGTCCGGAAAAGACAACCAATGCTCGGATAATTTCGGGGAGATTCTTGTAAAAGTTAGAGAGCAGTAAGCACCGATGTTGTACTTTTTCTTACTTGAAAGAAACAAACGTTTACAGAGAATTTTCAGTCTTGATAATCGCAATTAATACCATTGCTCAAATATTTATATGAGCTGAAATACCAGATACAGATATCATAGTTAACTGGTTTAAATCAACTAAGAGAGACATCAAAAAATCAAGTTTTGATTCAATGGAAAGATGGTACTGTTTATTCAAGTACACTTTAGTACAAGCTAAAACTATATTACCAGCTGATTTTGTGTATCAAACTGGATCATATACATCTCCCTATCTTGTTATAGATTGATTCAAGTTTATTACTATGAGCACTCTAGTAATTTTATTGGTGGGAATTCAATATGAGCAAATTAACTATAAAGCTCTTATAAAAGAACAACTTCCCCTTCCATTTTCAAGTTTTGATTTTGATTCTTACAAGAATTGATTATAATTTACAAAGAAATTCATATTAAATTATATATTAAAAATGGTTGAAATTCATTATGAAAATGCTGCAAAAGAATTAACAAATACTATTTATAAATTATATGGTGTTGCAAAAGAAATGAATATGGATATGTCAAGTATGATTGATACATCATCATCTACCGCAATGTCTGATATGGTAATGAGTTCAAGTATGGATATGTCATCTAGTATGGACATGAGTATGGAAATGACTTCAAGTATGGATATGGATATGGATATGACTATGACCTCAAGTATGGATATGGATATGACTATGACTTCAAGTATGGATATGTCTGGATCATCTTCAACTGCTACAATGGATATGTCTGACTCATCATCAACTGAAGCCACTTGTTCAATGAGTATGCTTTGGAATTGGGATACAATTGATACTTGTTTTATTTCCAAAACTTGGATGAATACATCAAGAGGTAAATTTACTGGTTCAATGATTGGTATTGTCTTTTTATGTATTTCATTACAATGGTTATATCGTGTTAGTAATGAATATAATAGTGCTATTGCAAATAGAAGATTAAATCAAATTTCAAGAACAGAATTTGATGATAATATTGAGAATTCAAAACAAGAAAATGAAAAATATGTTAATGAAAGTTATTTAAAATCAAGTTTAAAACCAATTTTTGAAGTTTTATTACATTCTTGGTATTGGAATTATTTATCTAGTAGAACTAAAGTTTCTGGTGATGTTTATCCAAATTATTTTGATCATGTTATTAATTCTGGTTTATATACTGTTCAATGGGGTTTAAGTTATTTAATTATGTTATTATTTATGTATTTCAATGGATATGTTTTTATCTGTTGTTTATTGGGAGTTTTAATTGGTCATTTATTGTTTCACTATAAGCCTATTGGTGCTATTCCTAATAGTAATAGTGTTGAATTAATTGATCCATTGAAAGCTTGATTGTATAGTTAATAGTTAATAGTTATCTAATAGTTACCCCGAAACTCTCCCCCCACCGCCACCTCCGCCGCCCGCGCCCCGCACCGCCCGGTCGTGTCCCGCCCAAGGCACACGACACGCAAAAATCATTTAATTCGAAATTTCAAAACGATTCAGGTGAGCTGGAATGTTTTCGTTAAAGGGTTGGTTTCTTGATTTCCTTATTTCACTCCATATTTAATAAGATTTCACACTCATTTATCTTGAATCATGTCTGTCGCTATAGAACCTGTTGGTATTACTAATCTTCCAAATCAAAGGTATGTCTTATTCTTTAACCTATTCATCTTTCTTTATCAATCCGCCCTTTAAGTTTAACGTGTCACCCTCAAACTCATATACTAACATTAAATTTATACACATATAGATATAAAATCGTTTCTAAACAAGGTGCTACCTTGAATATTATGTTAGCTGGTGAATCTGGTTTAGGTAAAACAACTTTCATTAATACTTTATTCCAAACTTCACTAAAACAACATTTTATTGATTCAAAAAGATTCGAAAAACCAATTAATAAGACTGTTGAAATTGATATTATTAGAGCTGAATTAGAAGAAAAGACTTTTCAATTAAGATTAAATATAATCGATACTCCAGGTTTTGGTGATAATATTAATAATAGAAATTCATGGCAATCAATTGTTGATTTTATTGATGATCAACATCAATCTTCATTAAAACAAGAAACTCAACCAAATAGATTACAAAAATATGATTTAAGAGTCCATGCAGTTTTATATTTCATTAGACCAACAGGCCATACTTTAAAACCTTTAGATATTGAAGCAATGAAAAAAATTGGTTCAAGAGCTAATTTAATTCCAATTATTGCAAAAGCTGATACTTTAACACCAAATGAAATGTTAGAATTTAAAAAGAAAATTAGAGATATTATTGAATATCAAGATATTAGAATTTATTCTCCTCCAATTGAAATTGATGATCAAGCTGCAAGTGAACATGCTAAACAATTAATTGAATCAATGCCATTTGCAATAATTGGTTCTGAAGATGAAGTTATGAATGAATCAGGTGAAAAAGTTTGTGGTAGATCATATCCATGGGGTATAGTTGAAGTTGAAAATGATTTACATTGTGATTTTAGAAAATTAAGATCTTTATTATTAAGAACTAATATGTTAGATTTAATTTTATCAACAAATGAATTACATTATGAAACTTTCAGAACAAATAGAATGAATTCTTCACCTGATGAAAAGAAGAAAGATATTGAAACAAGTTCTCCTGATGAATCTAAATTAAATGCTGATAGATTAGATGAAAGAATCACAAGTAATCCTAAATATATTGAAGCTGAAAAGAAGATCAAGAGAGAATTTGCAGAAAAATTAAAGTCTGAAGATGATAGATTTAAACAATGGAAACAAAATATTCATACTGAAAAGAATAGATTAAATCATGATTTATCTGAATTACAAGAAGAATTAAAGAAATTAGAGAGACATGTCAGAGAGTTGAAAGAAAAGAAAGGTTATAAATAAATTAATTAATAAAAAATAAAAATTTATTATTGTTAATAATTGATGTTTCTTTTTGTTAAATTGATTTTTTTTATAATTATTGTGTCATTCGCTTCTCTCCTACCAATTATACCACTTCATGCTTATCTTATTATATTGATTATATCACTTTTATGCTTTAATTTGTCCATAATACTACTATTACTATTAGTTTTTTTTTTTTTTAACTTTAATTATTTCTCTTTCTCTATTTTATTGTTATGTGTTTTAATTTTTTCAAACACTAATTCATTATTATTTCCTTGCGATTCCATCATCTTTATTCTGTTCATTTATTTTTATTTTTTTTAATTTTATTATCACAAATGAAGCATAATAACTTCATAATTCTTCATATATTATAATATTGTTTGTTGTTATTATAGTTTTTATCTTTTTGTGTTTTCATATTCATTTTATTTTATTTTATTATATTTTTATTATTATTACTACTTTCTTATATTTTTGTCTTTAATTTTTTTCATCTTTTATTTTATTTTTCATTTTATCATTTACATTTTTTACGTTAATTTTATGTTATATCAACTACTATTTCAGTCATTAATTTATTATAACTATTTCTTTCAATAGTTTAATAACTCTTATTTTTATACTTATAGTTTAATTTCAGTTTTTTAAAAAGTATACCTAATTCAATTCAATATCATATATCATAAATAAAATAAAAAAAAATAAATTCAATTTCAAGATAGATCTAAAAGACCTACATCTTTACACCACCACACGTGCCCTCAAAAAAGCCGCACAATTAGATATTTGTGCTGCTTATACAGTTTAAATTCAAAAAGTGGTTAAAGGTTTTGGTGGTTGATGGTCTTTTAATAGTTCAATTTTATTCAATATCTTTATATTCAAATAATCAATTATAATCATCAATGTCTTCTGCTCCTTTATTACAATCTGGTATGTATGATTCCAATTTGAATTAAACTAGGCTTTATTTTTATCTGTGAGTGAGTGAGATTATAACTTGGGTGATATTGATTTTATTTTATTTAAAAATCCATTTTCAATTAGGATTATATCAATTAGAGATTTAATGAATTTAAGAAGAAGTTGAAATTATGGAATCATGTTAGTTAATGTTAATATTCATGTTTATTGGAACAAAATTTCTTTTGGTTTAATTCTTATCATTTTAGATTTAGATTGCTTCATTTTGTTTTTTTTTGATTATTCAAATTTTAATATATTTTTGTGTTCATCAGACTGTAATGTTTAGATCAATGGTGATTATAATGATCAATTCTTTAATAGTTCATTTGGAATATTGTTTTTAAAAGATTTCAAATATTTACTAGCTTGATTACTTAGTTTATTTCATTTATTATCTCTTACCAATTATGATTACCTTTTTTAGTTGTTTTATGACTCAAATGCATATTCATATGAATTCATCTCACATTTCAAGATAAGAATTTCTATAATTACTTTTAAAATTTAAAATACTAACAACACATATTTTTAATTAAATAAAATATAAATAGCTCCTGGTAAAAGAATAGCATTACCAACAAGAGTTGAACCAAAAGTTTTCTTTGCAAATGAAAGAACATTTTTATCATGGTTAAATTTTACAGTTATATTAGGATCATTATCAATTGGTTTATTAAATTTTGGTGATAAAATTGGTAGAATTTCTGCTGCATTATTTACAATTATATCTATGGCTACCATGTTATATGCTTTATTAACTTATCACTGGAGAGCAAATGCAATTAGAAGAAGAGGTTCAGGTCCTTATGATGATAGATTTGGTCCTACTATGTTATGTTTTTTCTTATTAGTTGCTGTTATTGTTAATTTTACTTTAAGAATTAAAGCTTGATCTAATTTAATTTAAGAAATGCATTGGTTTTGTTCTGTTTATATATATTATTTGTCTTTAGTTAATTTAATAATAAAATTATTCATATTTGTTAGATATTGAAAATTCTTAAATCCATTTGATAAATTGTTTATGTTATCATGCATGCACGGTGGACCCTACATACAGTTGTTTTATTTTTTTTCACTTTTTTAATAAAGTTTTTTATGATATATATCGTAATTAAACATTTTTTAACATATAAACTTAATTTGAACAAATTCAGGTTATATATATAGGCTAATAACTAACTAGTTTATACTTCTTGTTGAATGTAACTTATATATATAAGCCAATCTATAGCTTGCAATTATTACCCCGAGTAATAAAATAAAATTTCCTTTAATTTTCACAGTGATGCATCTGGGGTAAAGTATAGCAAGCAATTAGCCAATCAGATGGTTAATTTAATTCTATTCTGAAAATGAAATTAAAGCAAGCAAATTAATACGATCGAATTAAATCAATTATATATAAATCTCTTTAAATTAATTTCTTATATTTAATTATGTTGATAGAACAGCTAGAACCTTATATTAAGTCTTAACCACTTATAACCTAAATTTCATTAGTTTATTTAATATTAATAGGCAATATTAATTAGACAACTGTTTAATTTCATTTACTTGTTTATAAATATAAGTTACTTTCTCTTTTTTATCATATTCTTCAGATTTCTTCTAGAAATACTTCAAATAAAATTACAATCCCCATTCAACATACAAAATATAAAATGTTTTCCATTAAAGAATCTTTATTAAGAGATAAAATTGATTTAAAATTAAAAATCGTTAGAAATCTGATATGGGGATCATTTCAATTTCATTTATTAAATTTAGGTATTGGAATAGTTATATTAGTTAATGATTTTAGAACTCAATCAATAGGTTATTATTCAAATCCAATGGTTTTTTTCATAATTTTATGTTTAACAATGAATATACTTGGTTATTGGATTCATTATTTAAGTTATCATTTTTTAATATCTGTTTTTAATTTTATTGCATTTGGATTAAGTTCATTGCATGTTACTTATGTTCATTATTATTCTGATTCTCAACTAGGTGAATTTGGTGCTTATGAGATTGCTGTTGTTGAATGTTACACACTTTTCGTTTCATTTTTAACAAGTACTGAAGTTTTAGATGAAGCTGTTAGATTATATGAAGATGATGAATATTATGAAGTTGAAGAAGATGATACCTTTAATGAAAAGGTGGTTCTATTAGGTGATGATATCCTGAAAGCTGAAGCTGCTTGCTGTTGATGATAAAGTGATTCCTATTTCTAATGAAACAATTGATGAAAATAATGTTGCATTTGTTTAAAGTTGATTTAATTTTCTCTCTGATTTGTATTCATTCATTTGCTTTTTAACCCTAATTTAGTTGATTGTTTTGGCCAATTTAAGATAGATTTAGAAAAGAAATTGGTTTGAATTTAAAAAATCTAAACCCGCCATCTCAGCGTTAATTAATTGCCTCTCTCGAGAGAGCTTGTCTTTCACTTTCACTTTTCCTATAATTTATTTACTTTTTATTTATCTCTTGTTAATATATGCATGTATCGATTATTTAACTTAAGGCATGTAATCAAATTAGGTTTTAAATTAAGGTACGTGAAGCTCCTGCCGCGCCGCCGCTGGTACTACCCTGGCTTATATTTGAACAATGTAACATAAGCCTCTAGAGCCGTGAGGCTACTATTGATTGAGCCTCATATTGACGAAAAAAATAAATTTGGGCTGTTTTCAATTGGCTGGTTATGAAATAAAGAGAAACTAGAATATGCCTTTATGTTTATATAACTTACTCCTTTCAAATGAATTATTCGTTGAAAAAACTCAATACTCCTTTCATAACCCTTCAAGAACATAAAATAAATCGAGTTTCCACTGTTTAAGCAAGATGTTTTTCTTAATCATTATGAACTATTGAGCTGTTTGTTCTTTTAACCATCATCAACTCCATCATCGAATATATATAACTCATTGGATTTCAACTTAACGAGATAGAGATGATTGGAACACTTAAGTTATGTACTCTACCTTCACACATTATAGCAATTGGATTTTTAGGAGGTATTATTTCAAATCATGTTACCAGATTTTATGATAAAGTTACATTAGGTATATCAATATTTTCATTGTTTATGAATATTATAGGATTATTATTAAGAAGTAGAATCAATTATACATTAATTATCATTATCACATTTGCTTCATTTGGTTTATGTTTAGGTCAATGTATTTTAACATTACCTTTTCAAAATATTAATGATTCATCTTGGATTATTTGGACTAGTATACCATCTTGTGTTTTAATTTTTATTGCATCTGTTCTGAATGTTATTATTTATTTTAGATTAGTCAAATATAGATTAGATATAGTTAATCCAAATGTTGTCACTAAACTTTGTTTTATTACTATTCCATTAAGTTTTGTATCTATTCCAATTCTGATTATTTATATATTATCTGATTCTTATCATAAATATGAAAGCTTTGGAATAACTGAAATAGTCATGGTTTTCATTAATATGGTTATGAATATCTTAGCTGTAAAATTTCAAATTAAAAGATTCCATGTCTTTGTTTTACTTTCGTCATTTATTACATTTTCATTAGGTATTTCTCTTACTATCATAACATTTGTTAAATTTTATCCAGATCAAATTAATTGGGTTTGCTGGACTTTAATCCCAATAGACTCATTTTTGTTAATTTCAATGATTTTGAATATGTTTGCAATTGAACGTTTACCTTGTGATTATAAATACAATATTAGTTTAAATTATAGTTCAGATGATGAAAGTATTGAAAAAACTCGTTTGGTTAAAGTTAAAAGACTGAGCCGTATTTTTAGTTTTTGAAATTGTTCTTTCAAATTCAACTTATTTATTAATTTACATTTAACTGTATTCTTCTTATTGATCATCATCTTTTACCATATATTTCATTTTGTTTTGTTTTAATTGCTTTCTGTATTTCTTTTTAGCATTATTATAGCTTTTTCATTATAGTTCAGACGTTTATATTTTTTTAATTAATTGTATAATATAACTCATATATTTATTCTTCTTTTTTTGATTATTACTTTTTAATATATCCATTAAAATTGTTTCTATATCACCGATCTACTTTTTTGAAAAAATGATGCATGTACAGTATAACATATTAACAAAATTAAGCCTACATCAACATTAAATTTTACTTAATATTGTTAACTCACCTCCAGGTCCCCCACACATCCCCAGCAAGTCAAATCGTGGCTTATATATACAACTTTTCTAATATATTTTGAGTCTTTTAATTGACCAAATTATGGTAAAATAAAGGATTAATTTGAAGGCCGAATCGTATACATGTATACCCAATTTTAATGAAAACCCTTGAGGGCCTTGATGTACTGCATGCTATTTCATAGGCGCAGTGTACATTGATTATCCATGGGCCTGTATTCAGGATATATACCATGCAAGATAAATCATTGCATGTAATTGTGTTAAAATAATACAAACTAGGTATTTCTCAATAGTGAAACTGGTAAGTTGCTCTGATTTTCACTCCTGTGAGTAATGAATGGGCTGATGAGTGTCCAACCCTGTTTACTCTTATTTAGTTGATCAAATTTCCCCTTTTTTAAAAAAATTCGTAAGAGAAATCTCTAAGATGGATTTTAGATTTTACACTCAATGAACCCTTACTTATTGAAAGTATCAAGCATTCCTCAATTCAATTATCAATTCAATTATCAATAGTATTATATAGTGATTCATATGTTATTGTCAGGTAGTATATATTCTTTAATACTTCATATCATCTCGTTAACAATTTTAATATTTATTTTATGTTCTCCCCCTTTATCAACAACTGTTTATTTGGCTAAATCAGAAACATACATTTATGGAGTTCATGGATCCTGCTTAGTATCCAATACAACTAGATGTGAAATGTTTCATAGAAAAGGATCATCAACAATGTTTTCAAATTTAAATGATCCATATGATGGTTGGAAAATACCAATCAAATCAAGAAATATATTAGGTGCTTCAATGGAAGGACTCAGTGTTTGCTCTGTCGTTTCGACTCTTATTTCAACAATCTTGAGTAGTTACTGTATAATAGTTAGAGCTAGAATATATCATAAAGTTGCTTTACTATTTTCAGGATTATCTTTTTTGTTTTGTGCTCTTTTGAATATATTTATGATACCTACATTTTCACCAATTTGTACTTGGTTAACCTGGCTTGGTGTTCCAGCTGGTGTTTTTCTATTCATGGCTCTGTTCTTTGATATTTGGACGTTGTTACATTTTACAGAAACTGTTAGTAATATAACGGAAACCATTAATCATTTGTTACCCAAAAGTTGCCAAGTTTGATCATGAGATAACAGCCGATTATAAATTAAATGGTCACCATATTTCTACTTTAATTAGGAATCATATATATTTAATCACACCATGGCTTATTACTGACTTCTCAATCAAAATAGTTTAACTAATGTAAATAAACTGCTATGCTGCTATTAAAAGCTTTAATTGAATTTGTTTATTTATCGTTTTTTAAAAGTTTGATTAATACTTTTACTTTTACTTTTACTTTTACTTTTGCTCTTTCTTCAATTCCTTCTTTTCTTATATTTACCCTACTCTTTACTCTAATATTTGTTCTTTACGTACGTGCATATATAATGATTTTAACTTAATACATTGTGTTAACCATTGATAGCTATTAATTACTTTATTTCTTTAGAGTAAGTCTGAATCTTTGAAATCGTTAAACTATTTGGCGGAGTAGCCGAATCAGTAACCGGTAACGCGATCGTTTAATTGGTTCAAGGAATCCAGGATTTAAAGTGGATTAAGGATTTAGGTAATCAAAACGATTGTACCCAACCACTTCATGATGTTACATAGCATCATCAAAATGTTTGTTCAATGCTGGCCGGTACATGATTTTGTTATATAATTAATTGTCTTAGCAACAAATACAATTAACTTAATTACTGTTATCAAATGAAACAGAGGTCAACAAAAAATACCGGGCTATAAATAAATAATTAATTACAAAATAATATTTAAATGATCAAAATTCCAGTTTATTTGAAAAGATGGCTGGATACATAATTGATTGATAAACTGGTTTGTTTTATGCTCATTCTCTAGTCATGAAACCTTCTTCAAAAAGTTCAAAAATCCCAATTTCACTTCATTTCTTCTCATTCATATTTCTATTACTTATTTTAATCACAACTCCACCTTTCTCAACTCGTTTTCATCTTGCTAAAACTGATAATTACATCTATGGAATCTACGGATACTGTTCTTCAGATGATACCATTTCAAAATCATGTTATTGGCCAAATAAAGTGAATTTATTCTTCAGTGATATTTCAGAACCATATTTCGATTGGTTTCTTGAATCTAATTCAAGAGATAAATTAGCAAGTCCAATTCAATTATTAAGCACAACTACAATCTTTTTAACAATTGGCTCACTATCATTACAATTATACTGTAATATCATTAGATTAAGAAAATGGCATAAATTTGCATTATTTTTCACAATGTTATCGTTTTTTTCATGTACTGCTTTAACTTGTTGTATATTTTTAGCATTTCATCCAATTAGTTCTTGGTTAGTTTGGATGATGGTTCCTGTTACTATTGCATTCTTGATTTCAATTGCTTTAGATATTTATTCATTATTAAGATTTTTAAAAACTACTAATTATTTAATTAGTGCTGTTTTTGAAAGTTGTTAGGTTTTATTAGTTGGTTTTGGCTCATTTTTTTTTTTTTTTGTTTATCTTTTCTTACTTTTTTTCATTGCTCACGTTCTATCTGGCTTCTACATATTTTTTCATTTCTTATACGTTTATACAATTCAAATAAAATACAAGTTGCACAACTATTTTATGTAAAATGTGGGGGAGAAACCCTCGTGGCACAGTAAGTTCACCAGCCTCAAATACTGCGCAAAATCTATCGTTAACAGTTTTGAAAATAATGTGATCTTGATGGTTTCTTCTACATTTACTGGTATTTTCAGAACCATCTTCATAGAATAGAACGGATAACAAGAACTTACTTATTATTAGAACACAATGGTATGCTATAATTCATTTCAAAAATCAGAAAAGATTCATTTATTGAATTTATAAATTTATTTATTTCTCATGAGTTTTAAAATCACTTATAATTAATTAAGTTTTACTAACATCATTAAAATTTTATCAAAATTTACAATTAATCAGGTTTTACCATTAATAGTAGGACTAGGAGTAACAATAGCAGCCTTAACAATAAAATCAGCATTAAACACAATAACGAAATTCAAAAGATTATCACCAGAACAAATAGCCAAATTAAATAAAATTAATTTAACTCATTCAAAAATCAAACATGATCCATTTTGGAAATTTAAAGGAGGATTCAATAAAAAAATGACTGAAAATGAAGCATTATTAATATTAGGTATTGAAAATGATGATATAATTAATTTAACTTATGATAAATTGAAAAAAAGACATAGAAAAATGATGTTGATTAATCATCCTGATAAAGGTGGATCTCCTTTGTTAGCAATTAAGATTAATAATGCTATGGAAATTTTGGAGAAGAGTTATATGTTTAGAAATAGAGATGATGTTAAGTGATTTATTAGAAGGGTTGGATGTTATTAGGATTATTTGAGTTTGGCTGGATTGATTGATTGATTAATTGATTGTCCATTTGAAGTTACTTTTAGTTCAAATATGGAAAATTTGAATTATTAGATTAAGTGATTATAGGCCTGAATGAATAGAAAGGCCATACAAATTATATTCATGTACATAGAAATATAAAAAGTCATAGGTTCATAACCATAGAATACTGGATTCGAAAGAAAAGTATTTGTATTTGCATTTTTTTTCAAGTTTTCTTATAGATTTACTACATAGATTAAACTATTCAATTTTATTTATTTTTACAGCAATAATATGAAACAACTGATAGTTTCATGTACTAATAGACTACAGTTAAACTATTAAATTAATTAAACTTTTCAATTCAATAATTACAGATTACTTTTTTACGTGATTGTAAACAAATATTTAAACCCAAAACTAATAACTTTTTTTGTGTATTGAAAAATAAAGCTAGCAATTGATATACCAAATAACGAAAAAATAAAGACTGTGAAAATAAAAAGAACAAAGAAAAAGAAAAATAGTCATAAAAATAAAAATAATAATAGCAGATATAAAATAAAAGACGAAAAGAAATAAAGGAATATAATTAAAAGACAATTAAGCTAGTAATGTTTGTTTATATATGTATATAAACTGGACGATCTATCAAATGAGAATCTATCAAAGGATTTTCAATGAAATCATACTAATTAAAGTATAATTCTAAGAGGAATAATAGTAAGAATAAAAGTGCGTAGTAAAAGAAATGATAAAAATAAAAAACATACTTATAATAAAATTGAAGAGAGTGAAACTAGAATTGTTCTAGAATATCTTTTTTTTGTTGTTTGTAAGAGTTTGAAGTATGATATGGAAGTTAGAAATGAAGTGTAGATGGTAAAATTGATAATTTAAATGATAGTATAATGGGCATGATAAGTGGGATAAAATAATAGGTAATAATGAACAATTATAGGAATAACAAAAATGAAATTGGAGAAGAAAAAGAATAGAATAATAAGTATGTTTTAATAAAGAACTCTATAAAACAAATGATAAATTTCTAATAATTTATATAGTTTATAATTTAGTTGGATCAAATGAATTAGCTAGGATTTTTTTTAATGAGACACACCAACTAATACCAGCATGACTCATCATAAATTCTAAAATTTGAGATTGAACTTTTTGATAATTTTCATCATTATTAAAAAATTCATTTAAAATATTAGTTAAAAAAAATCTATTTTCATCATTTGATAAAATATCAGAATTTAATAATTTGGATTTATGATATTCAAATTGTTTTTCAGATAATTTAGATGAATTTGATAATAATTTATTTAATAAAGTTTCAGTTTCTTCAGTAGTTGATGAAACTGAAGATGATTTTCTATGATTTGGAATATCTAATGAAAATGAACCAGAACCACTTGAAATTGGAGTTGGAAAAGTGTTTGAAATTGGAATTGAATTAACTGAACTAATTGAATTTGATGATGAATGTGCAGATTGAGGTGGTTGTGGTAATGGTGGTCTAGTATATGAAGGTTTTCTTTGATGTTTTGTTGGTGATCTATCTTCAGCAATCAAACCTTGAGCTGTATTCAAAGCAGTTAAAGAAGGACCAGTAGCAACGTTTCTCTTTCTTCTAATGGATCTTGATCTTGAAGCTGGAAAGACATAAGGACAGTCGTTCCAACCATTAGTTTGGGTTTGAGCTTGAGGTTTAGTTGGTGAATTTGATGAAGTTAACATGATTTAAATGTTGAGCCGATGAGATGAGTCAAAAAGAAAAGAGAGAAAGAAAATGAAGACGTGATGAGGAAGAAGTTTTCAGGTTGAAAGAGAGAAATAGATCAATTGGAAGAAGAGAAAGCGGTATTGAACGTGATATTGTGTTGTTTCTTGATATATAAGCAAAACTTGAAAAGTAAAGGAGTTTCCACATGTACATATTGATTTAAAAAATTTTAGTGTTGTGGCTGAGCGGCGTAGGTGTGCGGCAGAGTGTATGCTGGGCGTGTTTCAGATTTAGTTATTTACATGTGTTTAATGAAATCAGCCAGATCCTTAAATGTATATTGCAATTCTATATAAAGAGATAATATAGGTACTTAACAAACAGTAAATTAATAATAATAAAAAAAGATAACAAACAAACAAACAAAATCATTCAACTTCTAAACCTTTGAATTTCTAAAGCTTTACTTAAAACTTCTTCAATTGTTGGTCTTTCAATTTGTTCTAAAACCAAACAAAATTTAATTAATTCTTTTAAATCTTCACTATATTCAATATCATTTGGAAAACTATATTTACCTGAACTTATAGCTAAATTAATATTAGCACCATTAATTTGTTCTTCTCTTTCAAAAGGTGAATAACTATATAATAATGCATACAGTGTACATCCTAATGACCAAATATCAATCTTTTCATTTATTTCATCACCAACTTTAATATCTAATAATTCAGGTGCTCTATATGGTAATGTACAATGTTCATTACTTAATTCTTGAACTGTTATTGCTTGTGCTCTAGTTTTAATATGAACTCTTGCCTTTTCACATGATCCTAAATCTGCTAATACTGGTGTACCATCTTTTGAAATCATTATATTAGCAGGTTTAATATCACGATGTGCCATACTTATTGTATCTGTTAATTCTGTACCTTCTATACTTGGATCATCATTTATATTTGTAGTATTGTTATTTTGTAGTCTATCAAGTGATGATAAAAATGGATTATTTTCATCATGATCATTTGGATCACTTGTTGAAGCTGCATCCATTGATGAATCAATTATATAATTATTTGAAAGTTGATGTCTATGCATTGATATTAAACCTCTACAAACTCCAATAAATAATCTTAATGCTTCATCTTCATCCATTTTCAAATTATTAACACTGTTATTATTTATTATATCTTGTAATGAACCATTATCAAAATAAGGTAATAAAATATAAATAGTTTTAGATCCATCTGGTTCTTGAACAATTGATGAATCAATTGATTTCATAATATAAGGAGATTTAAATTCTTTATAATTATCAACTTCTTTCATTGCTATTTTGAAATTAGAATTACCAAAAGGACATCTTATTTTCTTTAAAGCATATAAACCTTTATTATTTTGGGATTGAACCAAATAAACATAAGAAAACCCACCTTCACCTAGCAGGTTCAAGATTTTGAATTGGGCTCTGTTAATTTTCAACGTTGGTGTGCTATTGATGACGCAAGGAAAGCATGCTGCCAATGATTCTATTAGACTCATTGTTGTGGATGGTTATAAAAGTAGTTATATTCCTCTAAATGAACACTTAACCATAACCATAACCATATCCATAATCACCAATTGCTTCTGATCAAACAGCTGCTAGAACACCCGTGCACGCGCAAGTTAAACAATTTTCAATTTCTTTATTTGTTGTTGATTCCAGTGGTTTATGGTTTATTCCTGGTTTTCATCGTGTTTCTTAACGGGAGATTAAGAATATTAAGAGGTTTCAATCATGTCTATTTCAACTAAAACAACAGGAGATGAATTAGGAAACTTATCTTTAATTGCTGCCCATTCTCATATTTCAGGGTTAGGTTTAGATGATCATTTACAACCAAAAGAATCATCTCAAGGTATGGTTGGTCAATTAAATGCTAGAAGAGCTGCAGGTGTTATTTTAAAGATGATTCAAAAAGGTAAGATTGCAGGTAGAGCCATTTTAATAGCTGGTCCTCCATCAACTGGTAAAACTGCAATTGCAATGGGTTTATCACAATCTTTAGGTACTGATGTTCCATTTACTGCAATTGCAGGTTCTGAAATTTTTTCAAAAGAATTATCAAAAACTGAAGCTTTAAATCAAGCTTTTAGAAAAAGTATAGGTATTAAAATTAAAGAAGAAACTGAATTAATTCAAGGTGAAGTTGTTGAAATTCAAATTGATAGATCATTAACTGGTGGTCATAAACAAGGTAAATTAACAATTAGAACAACTGATATGGAAACTATTTATGAATTAGGTAATAAAATGATTGAAGAATTAACTAAAGAAAAAGTTATTGCAGGTGATGTTATTTCAATTGATAAATCAAATGGTAAAATTACAAAAATTGGTAGATCATATACAAGAGCAAGAGATTATGATGCAATGGGTCCAGATACTAAATTTGTTTCATGTCCTGAAGGTGAATTACAAACTAGAAAAGAAGTTGTTCATACTGTTAGTTTACATGAAATTGATGTTATAAATTCAAGACAACAAGGATTTTTAGCTTTATTTAGTGGTGATACAGGTGAAATTAGATCTGAAGTTAGAGATCAAATTAATTTAAAAGTTGGTGAATGGAAAGAAGAAGGTAAAGCTGAAATTTTACCTGGTGTTTTATTTATTGATGAAGTTCATATGTTAGATATTGAATGTTTTTCATATATTAATAGAGCATTAGAAGATGAATTTGCTCCAATTGTTATTATGGCTACAAATAGAGGTATTTCAAAAACAAGAGGAACTACTTATAAATCACCACATGGTTTACCATTAGATTTACTTGATAGATCAATTATTATTAAAACTGAACCTTATAATGCAGAAGAAATTAATAAAATTTTAAAAATTAGAACACAAGAAGAAGAAGTTGAAATAGATGAAGAAGCATTACGTTTATTAACTAAAGTTGGACATGAAACTTCATTAAGATATGCATCTAATTTAATTTCTGTTAGTTATCAAATTTCAAAAAAGAGAAGATCAGAAAAAGTGGAACTTAAAGATGTCATGAGAAGTTATTCATTATTTTTAGATAGTACTAGATCAGTTCAATTTTTAGAAGAAAATAGTAGTCAGTATATTGATGATGATGGAAATGTCAATTTTGGTGCTAGACAAGAAGATACAATGGATACTTCAAATTAGATTATTTAGCATTTTCTTTTCTTTACTTTACTTTTCTTTCTCTTTTTTCTTTCATTATTATTATTATTATTACGTATATTTTTTTTCTTTCTGTTGTTTTTTTGTATAATCTATATTTTTTACAAATATGTACTTTTTAGTCAATTAAAATCAGTTATTGTGCTTTTTTTAGAAATTACATTGCAATTGTAAAGCCGAATAAATTTTTGTTGTTTATTAACAAAACGAATAAAGAAAATATACAAATTGTAGACTTATTATTATAAATTGAGTCTATAAATATTGTGATGATAAATATTTATCATTGCGAATGAATGTGTCATTATGTATGAGATAATGATAAAAATATAATGCATAGGAAGAAGAAATTGATGTGATATATGATATAGATGATATTGATTATTTAAGCACCACCTTTAGTATTTAAAATCAAACCAACAATCATTCCATATAAACCTAAAACTTCAGCAAAAATTAAAATCAAAACAATACCAACAAATAATCTTGGTTCATGCATGAATTGTCTAACACCTTCATCACCAACTATACCAATTGCATAACCTGAAGCAAGACAAGCAAATCCAACTGATAAACCACAAGCTAAATGCATAACTCCATTAAATAATGTATATTCATTAGCTGGATTTAAACCACCAGCTATTAAAACTGCAACAACTAATCCATAAACTGATAAAATACCAGACATAACAACTGGAATTAAAGATTTCATAATTAATTCAGGTTTAAATGTACCAATACCTGAAATACCAATACCTGATTTTGCTGTACCTATAGCAGCACCTAAACATGATAATGTCATTGCTGCTGCACAACCAGCAAATCCAAAAAATGGTGCAAATGCTGGAGCATATTCATTTGTAGAAGCAATCGTCGACCTTATTTGATTAATTGTTAGTATTTTATTATTATCTTTAAATTTAATTTTGTTATCAATATTGATAAAGTTTCAGGACAATTAATTAATTAAATTGAATGGAAAATGAAAGATATAAAACATACATTTGTTGATGATATATAGTATGTGAATGTAATGAGATGAACGATGCAAGTGTTGCTGTTGAAGAGGTTTAAATTGGATCCAACCTGTTTTTTGGTCTGTTCGTTTTACTGTAGCTGTTGTAACTTGTTAAATGTGCTGCTTGTTTGGTCAACGGGCGGCGCAGGCTGTGCAGAGGTTACCCGGCGTGATAGCAGGATATTAGCGTGTTTGTTGTTGTTGATGGTGGTTATCAGAAGACCCTGTTCAAGAGCAGATATACCAGGTATCAGTTCAGAAGATGTCAGAGATTGCTCCTCATGATAAGCTACACGTTCAACTGAAAGAACTTAAAGTGATTCATACTACTTTATCCAAATATTTGGAAGATAAAATGAAAACAACTCTGAAAGAGTTTCATATTAAAGATAGAGATAGAAAAATATTAGGTCAAGTTGAAGAATATTTAGGTTATAATTTAGATGATTTATTCAATTCAATAAAATATTCATTACAAATAGATGGATTAAATGAAAAAAAATTAAAAGAAATTGATATTAATGAATATTTAACAGATCCAAATAAAATTAATGAAAAAATTCAACCTTATGATTTTGCATTAAATGATAAATTAAGAAATTTATATTTACAAGTTGAAGATACAATTGAAGAAATATCAAAATTACGTAAATCTAAACCTCAAGATTATTATGATTTATATAAAGAAAAATATATAAGTAATGAAAAAGCAATTGATGGCATAATACAACAAACTACTGTTACTAGAGAACAATTATTAAAACAATTAGATCAAGAAGATGAAAATGAAGATAATGATACCATTGATGGAATGGATTTACAAGCTGATATTCATGAGATTTTAAAAGATTTAGTGGATTTAAAGAAACAGATACCTGAAAGTAAACAGAAGTTTAATAATTTATGTAATGTTGTTGAATTTGTTAGAAATGAGAATTGAATCAAAGTAAATTGAATTAAATTAAATGTGATACCAAATTTAATGTTTTGTTGTATGTGTATGTGTTTGTGTTTTTATCTATATGTATATTAGTGATTTTAATGATTTATTTATTTATTTGAATTTGGATATTTTAAGATTGTAGGCAACAGTAGGCTTCAAACTAATACATAAGGTAAACCTTATTGAAAAATGTTAGTTTTTGTTTTATATACATTCACTGATTTAGTGATTTTTAATAAATTTATTAAAACACCATATGATGGAATATATAAAAACTTAAAAAGGTATCAATGAAAAATAAACGCGATCAAAATAAAAATAAAAATTCTGGTCTTTGGCTTTGGACAGCTAATAAAAACTCAACTAGATGAAATTACTACTTTTCCTATACATTTTATACATCACATCAATAAACATCATTCTTCATAATGCCTAATATATCTGACTTAAAAACAATCTCAAATAGTTATATTTCTCATATTCCAAAAGAATTCTACAAACCAATAACAAGTACAAAACCTCCAGCACTTACAATAGGTTTATGTGTTTTTTTAACATTAGTTTATGTTTGTTCAATAATTAATCCAGAATTATCAGATAATTGGAGTTTATCACCACAAGCTATACCAAACTTAGAATTACATAGATTATCAACTTATCCTTTAGTTCATTTGAATTTTTTTCATTTATTTTTTAATATAATTTCAATTTATGGTCCATTATCACAATTTGAAATTTCAAATGGTACAGTTCATACAGGTATAGTTTTAAATACATTAGCAAGTTTTACTGCTATTCCATATTGTATAATTGGTTTATTCTTTTATCCAAATGTTTTCGTTCTAGGATCATCAGCATGGGTTTTTTCAATGTTAGCTTATTTTACATATTTAAAATCAAGAACAATTAAAAAATTTAGAATTTTTAATTCAAGATATGAAATTCCAACTGTTACAACTCCTTTTATATCTGTTTTTTTAATTGCTATTTTAATTCCAGGTTCAAGTTTTATTGGTCATTTATTAGGTGTTTTATTAGGTTTTTTATTAGGTATGGGTTATTTAGCTCCATTATGTAATCCACCATTTTTAATTGTTCAAAAAATTGAAAAATTCTTAAATAAATTAATTGAAAATTTACCTGAAGAAGTTAAATATATTAGAGAAGTTGAAGTTGTTGATAAAAGATATAAATTAGAACATTTGAATGATTCTATTGTTTTACCTGTTCATAAAACTCAAATTCAAAGTGATGTTGCTTCTTTTAAAGGTACTGGAAATGTCTTAGGTTCTACTCAAACAACTACAAATTAGAAAAATATTTTATTATTCATTATTTATTATTGTTTTATTCTTCTTTTTATTTTTTATAGATTGATTTAGATATATATATAAATTCATTCAAAGATCCTTTTTTTTTATTATGTACTTTTAATAACAAATGTACTTTATTTTTATTTAATTTATCTTTTAAAGAAAGATTATTGAAACAATTTAGTTTATAGTAAAAGAATAATAATAACTTTAGTGATATCATATAATATAATAACAAATTAAAGGCAAAAAGAAAAAGAAAGATATACAAAAAAATACAACTTAAAAGAATCATTCAAATTAAATTATTTATTTACCACGTAAAATTTTAGCAAATTCTTCAATATCAATTTGACCATCAGAATCAGTATCAGCAGCTTCAATCATTTGTCTTGCTTCATCTTCAGTTAATCTTTCACCAATTGTAGTTAAAACTCTAATTAATTCAGTTTGTGATATTCTTCCATCACCATCTGAATCAAACACTCTAAAAGATTCTAAAATTTCAGCTTCAACATCTTGTTCTTTAATTTGTCTAGCCATCATTGTTAAAAATTCTGGAAATTCAATTGCTGAATTACCATTTGCATCAATTTCATTAACTAAATCATTTAATTCTTGTTGTGTTGGATTTTGACCTAATGCTCTCATAACTGTACCTAATTCAGCAGCACTGATTTGTCCATCACCATCTTTATCAAATATAGCAAAACTATATAATATTTTTGGAAGTTTGTTAGTATATGTTAATTATATTGAATATTGAATTGAAAGTAAAGTTAAGTTAAACATACGCTTCTTTGAATTCTTCAATTTGTTCTTGAGTTAATTTATCAGACTATATTAATAGATATTTGAATTCATGTTAGTAAATTATATGATTCTTAAATTTAAAAGATTTGAACACAGCTGATAAACGAGACAATTCAATTATTGGAAAAACATACTTTACCAGACATTGTTGTTGTTGTTGTTGTTTTTTGATATGAAATCGGTTTAACACGGGAAAAGAGAAATAGTTTAAACCTTTAAAGTTGATGTAGACTTGAGAAAGGAAAAAAGGTCAAATATATGTTATCAATCATATATTTTTTATTTGATCTATATATTTTGGGATAGAAAATAGTTGGGACGTATACGTTTCATAAAATAATATAGAAGCCTGAAAGCCACCTAACAATTCTATCAATTTCGAATTAGAACTTAACCTTCTTTCTGTGTTTTGGTAGTTAAAATAAACGGGACTAGTCAACAAATGGAAACTAATGAAAGAAATAACAGTGAAAATGATAATTAAAGGGGTAAAAGAATATAAATCATGATCTAAAACAACAACTACCAACTGCCAACTATGAATTGATATGAGTTTTTCCAAACCTGTTTTCTTTGTTGAATTGTATCATTGGATCAATAAACCTGTAATAGCAGCACAACATACCATTATGAACTAGAGTGTAATACTTAATTGTATCTGATCAAAAGAATCGTTCAATTGAAGGCAACTAGCTCTATGATCAAATCAAATTCGTTTCAAAGGCAGAGGCGCAGTTGGCGCAGCACATTCTCATCAGCCACACATTCTTCTCCTTCCAATTCATGCCATACCACCAGTTCTTTATCAACAGTTCATCATTATCAGCAATTAACTCTTATGGCATCATAATTGCCAGCTAAAACAGCATATCTGTGACTATATCCATCAACTGTTGGACAATATCATTGGTATTTGGTTTTACAAAGTTAGGTACAACATATAAACTGTTACATTCTCTTAGAAGACTTTTACATATTCAAGTTTATCCAATTCGTTTTTGAATGTTTCTAATGAATAAAATCAATCTCTTCCTTTATTCATATTCTCTATGATACCTTCTCTGTTGGCTCTTTACTTATTTAAGAGGGAGAACGTGAATGCTTTGAAAGCTTCACCGTTCTGTTGATGTTTTCCTTTCGAGGAGTTTTGGTTTAAAATAAGTGGATCAATTATATTTAAATTACCATATAATCTTTCATAGTAATTTGTTTTTTTTGAATTAAATTTATTGTAGGTGTACACGATCGAAATCCATCCTATACAAACTACAATAGAAACACTTATACACAGTTGAAGGTTCTTTAAATGAACTCAAATAGATGGGAGGGTCATTAGCAACAATGAAATTAATCAGAGAGCACACAACTGGAAAACCAACTCATGGGAAAAGTTGTGTTTTTATAACAACAATGATTTAAATAATTTAATTCATATTCTCCTCCTCCACCTTCACTAGTATTTTTCATAATTATTTTTGATTTATGTAAATTTTTAAAACAGTACTCTTATCTGGTTTGAACACATTACCAGAATTTTAAAATTTCATAAACACAAATTAACAGCACCTTATATTTTTGTTTTTTGTAATTTTTTAAAAAGCATAACAATAACCAGTTGTAACACTTAACCAGCTTTGTAAAAACAAAACACATAAATAGCACAAAACACAAACACACAGACATACTAATGTAATTGCCCAAATACTTAGTATGTTTTTGATTAAAGATTAAGCTCAATTTAATCTTTCTTCTTATTTAATTTTAATTTGAACCATCATCAAATTGATCATTTAATGTTAACCATAATCATTTATTTTAATTCTTAATCTTTCTTTTTTATCTTCTTTTATCAACTTTAACCACAAACCATTATTTTAATATATTTTGTTATTCAGCTTTAAACTTTGATTTCTACTTCTTTTAAAATATCCACTAATTCTTTAATCCCTTCATTTTGATAGAGATAGTAATTTATGTTTCCATTATTAAACTTTGGTGATAATTTCACATTCATTAAATAGGTGTTCAATCGTTATAGTTTCTCTACCACAGATACATTTTTCATTACCTAGATTCATCGAGTTTCTATAAGAATCAAACTCTGCCATACCTATTCTTAATCTTGCAATAACTCTTGTGATTTTTTTCATCTCATTTTTAAATATTTTACCTATAGGTAATTTCTTATTATTACAGCTAAAACTAAAACCTTGAGTACCGTCTCTAAATATATTCCAACTTCTCTGTTGTAGTGATATTACTTTAAATTTCGAATTATGTTCATCAGGAATCTTATAATCAAATTTTATTAAATATTCTTGAAATTTCTTTTCACTTTCTTCTAATAATATTTTTCTTTTTTGTTTTAATTTCATTTTTCTTTTGATAATTTTTAAATCAATTTCTTTATTATTATATGGATAAAATTTGATTGATTTATTTAACACTTTAA